>CM054058.1:22565035-22838378 GCA_028641055.1 Alopecurus myosuroides
TGGGTTCTGTGTTGACTTTATTCCTGACCTTAAGACGATTGGTGTTCCTGAATCGCGGCATGAGGGGAGACTGAGGGGAAAAGGAACGCTAGGAAAGAAAACAATGATACCCAGGGACGGGCATTCGTTCACCAGAGCACACTACACAGTTCTACAAAATTCTATGTTCATGGCTACGTATCTCGAGGAACACAAGAATATTGTACGCTCCGCAAACCCGGGGAAGGATGACTCATGGATTAAACGCAAACACATGGAGACTTTCGGAAGTTGGTTGCAAACACATTTTATAAATGACACCACTGTTGAAGATCAGCTGTACATGTTGGCAGGGCACCATCTTCGACTATTGGGAGTTTTCAAGGGTACGAGATAAATGGGAATATATTTTACACGAGCTCCCAAGATAAGAAGAGCACCAACCAAAACAGTGGTGTCCGCTTTGATACAACAAACGAGAATGGAAAAAATGACACATACTATGGTTACATAGAGGAGATATGGGAACTTGACTATGGACCTTCTTTTAAGGTCCCTTTGTTCAAGTGCAAATGGGTCAACCTGAATGGAGAAGGGGTAAAGGTAGACCCGCTTTATGGAATGACAACAATGGATCTCAACAATATTGGTTACAATGACGAACCATTCGTCCTAGCCAATGATGTGGCTCAGGTCTTCTATGTGAAGGACATGTCCTCGAGACCGAAAAAAGAAAAAATAAGCAAACAAATTCATCATACGATGAGCCGAAGCGTCACATAGTTCTCTCAGGGAAAAGAAACATCGTGGGAATCGAGGACACGACAGACATGTCAGAAGATTATAATAAGTTTGTTGAAATTCCACCCTTCACAGTGAAAGTTGACCCCACCATCCCGTTAAATAATGAAGATACTCCATGGTTACGGCCGAAGCGATCATAAGCAAGGGAGAATTCAGAAGACTAGATAGGGATGTTGGTGATGTTACAGTGAAAGTTGGCCCCCCACCACCCACTTTGTTGTTTCTCTCTTCTCCGTCTGTTGGTGATGTGTAATAATAAGCGTGGAATACATGATCATATAGTTCTGTTTTACCAGTAATTTGTATTGATCGGTAAAAAGCTGACAACTATGACCAGCCTGATTTCATTATTATCCCAACCAGCGGCACACCCACCAACTTTGTTGTTTCTCTCTCCTCCGTCTATTGTTATTCATTGGAGTTAACCACCATAAGCAGCCAATCATATTTGGTACAGCATTTATTTATCATGAATCAGTTTTGACTGACTGCTTTACATCGATCATAACCACCATAAGCAGCCAATCCTTCAAGTGGTTGTTTGAAACATTCAAATCTGCCATGAGTGGAAAACAGCCCAAAACAGTTTTGACTGACTGCTTTACATCGATAGGGGATGTAGTTGCTTCTGCTTGGCCAGGGACTGTCCACCGCTTCTCACTGTTGCATTTATATCAAAATGCAACGAAAGTATTAAGGGATATATTCCACTTTTCGGAAACTTTCGCTCATGATTTTAGTAGGTCTTTGTATAACTATGAGGAGGAAGGGGACTTCTTATCTAGCTGGGAAAACCTGTTGGTGAAGTACAATCTGAAGGATAACGAGTGGCTAAGTAGATTGTATGAGGATAGAGAAAGATGGGCTTTGCCTTATGGGTGTCATATATTCTGCGCAGATATTGCAGGCACACTTCGAAGTGATAGCAGGGATACCATCCTGATAGATATCCTTAAAACAGAAATAGATCTTCGGTACTTCTTTAACAGATAGGATAAATTTTTGGAGGAGAAACGTCTAGCTGAAAAATAAGCTGACTACCTTGGAGTTCAAATGACGCAGAGGGTTGCACCTCTGCGGTTACTTTGTCAAGCTGCTAATGCATACACTGCTGCACTGTTTGAGATTTTCAGATTAGAATTTGAACTGATCTTAGATTGCGTGGTCTATAACTGTGGCAAAATTGGACCCATATCCGAGTATGAGATAACTGTCAAAAACAGGCGTCGGGGTCATTTTGTTAGATTCGACTCATCAGAATACATTTGTAGCTGCAAGAAGTTTGAAAATGTAGGTCTTCCCTGTTGACAGGTACTGAAGCTCATGCATACATGGAGAGCCAATATGATCAGCTCCTAGAGCCAATATAATTCGGCTTAGTGGGTTCATCTATCCATGCATCCGTCGCGGCGATCGCAGTGATTATGAGGAGAAACACCTTCGATCGGGTCATCATCATTTGGAGACGCAGAATGACTTGTATGCTCTGGACTCACTCGGAAGATCACGAGAGAAAACAAAAATTGTAAGATATTTATATTCAAATTATATGCGAATGGTAAAATAATTAATAGTTTCAATAGTTAGAATAATTATTTAGTTAAACGAAAAATGGATTTGAATTAGTTATGCAAATTCTAGCACTTTTCATGTTGAAATTTTTGTCAAATTCGAAAGTACATAGAAGTTAGTAATGTGCAAACTTAAACAATTTTCAAATTTTGGCGCTAAATTTTTTTGGGCGCGCAGGGTGCCACTAAAATTCGAAATAAGCATTGGTCCCGGCCCGTGGTACCAACCGAGACCAAAGGGGTGCCTCTAGTCCCGGTTGGTGGCACGGGCCGGGACTAGAGGCCCAGTTGTATAAATATCTCGGCCCTCTCTCCAGGCCGAGCCACCACCCAGGACAGCGGACATGCCTTGGCGAATCCCTGCCGGCGGCGGGAACGGATAGGAAGATCCCGCCGGTGCTGGTTCCGCCGGCGGGGTTGAACTAGGGACGTGATTTTCGACCACAAATATATAATAAAAAGGCCCGGGGGCCGTGCTTACATAGGGGCGGCGGCGCGGCCACAGACGGCCGGCCGTGCTCACATATAGGGGGCGGCGGCGCGGCCACAGGCGGCCGGCCGTTTCTTGGGGGGGTGGGTAGCCTATTATATTAGGGGGCGCACAGGCGCCGGCCTAGTCCTCCTCGTCGGAGGAGATGCAGTGGTAGGCGGGTGCCTGCCACAAGTGGGCAGGCAGCTGGGGCGGGCCCGCCGGTGGCTGCGGAGGCATCGGGGGCACGTGCGGCGGCGGCGGGGGCAGCTCCTCCTCCGTCGGCGGCGTCAGCTCCTCCTCCGGCTCCGGCGTCCATACGCCGCCGGTCCAGGCCCAGCTCATCCCGTACTCCAGGCTGGGGGGCAGCGGCTGTGGCGGCGGCTGGTCTTCCGACGCCTCCAGCTCGGCGTTCATGGCCTGCCACCAAGGGGCAGGCGCTGAAGGGGGCGGCATGGCGTCTGCGTCGTCGGCGGCGGCGGCCAGGACCTGCTCCCACCGCTTGACCTCGTCCTCGACGAGGGAGCGGCGGGAGGCCTCGTAGGCTTCCTCCAAGCCGGCCTGGAGCTCGGGGTCATCATCTTCCTCGACGATGTCCTCCAGGAGCCACAGCTCCGGCTCTCTGCCCGGCGGTGGCGCGGGGTAGTCGGCGGTGCTCACCTCCTCCTGGGGTGTGGGGATGTAGGAGCGACGGCGCTGGTCGTGCTCCTGCTGGAACCAGGTGGCCCAGTAGGTGAACCAGAAGACCTCCGCCGGCGCGCGGGGGACGCCGGCGCCTCTCTGGCCGGCGCCGCTCGAGGACCCGGCCTCGTGCTCGTTCTTGGCGCGCTTGAACCAGCGCTTGGGCGACATGGCGGCTAGGGTTGCGTGGTCTGGGGCACGGCCGGGGTGAATGAGTTGTACGGTCGGCGGGGGCCCTTTAAAAAGGACCCGGGGGGACTGGCATGCCAACCGGCGGCCGGAACGTGGCGGCGGTTGCACGCGGCTATGAATGCGCGGGGGAGCCGAGGCATGCCGTTCGTGGCCACGCGCGCGCGGGGAAGTGGAGGCGCGGGAAGACGAGGCGGCCAGTGGGCCCTTTGACCGCGCGTCCCTGTGGTCTTAATTTAAGGGACCGAGCGAGCCAGCCACTAGGTCGCTGGCCGGTGGCCCTTTTGACCCCGCGTGGCCGGTGGCCCCTTTGACCGAATGTAGCCAGTGGGCTTATAATAAAAGACGCGGGCCAGCCGGCCCTTTGACCAAAATGTGGCAAGTGGGCTTAATTAAAGACGTGGGCCAGTGGACGCAGTTGGGGAAGGGGAGTCCGGTTGGGGATTGCGAGACAGGAGCCAAAAAAATGAAAAGAAAAAAAAACGAAAAAAAAACCTGCCGCGGCAGGCAAAATGGAAAGAATATTTGTTTTTCCAGAAAAGGTATCCAGCCCGGTTCCTAAAACGAACCGGGACGAACTCCCTGGCCAGGTTCGTCACGTGGGCCATCCCTACCATCCCGGGTCCTGGCACAACCGGGACCAATGGGGAGGGCCATTTGTCCCGGCTGGCCCATCCCGGTTGCACAACCGGGACAAATTGGCCTTACCAACCGGGACTAATGCCCCTGTTTCCACTAGTGTGTAATACCTGTTCATTTTAAATAAAATAACACGTACTCCAACATAGCATCTGTGGTAGCATTGGTGGTGCAATTTTTTTTTATTCCTGTACATACTAGTGTAGTGCAGGCGCACCTGGCATGTACGCCTGTGGTACAAACATATAGTGCTGGCACACAAGCCTTGTGCGTCTGGGCTATCAAGTACTGCTGGCGAACTGGGATATGTGCCTAGGCCATCTACAAGTACCGCTAGCGAACTAGGATATGCGCCTGAGCTATCTAATACCACCGGCGTGAAGGTCGCCGGCGAACTGATATGCTCCTGCGGTAAGAATATTTGGTGCGTCTGGGGTAGTCCTTTCTCTAGTAGTGTCATCGGCTGAATATACTGGTAGTGTGATGTTCAGTATACGCTTCCACTACATTTTTTCGACTAGAACATTTTTCTAGTAAGTAGAAGCAACGTGTATCCTTTACCCTCGCTAGTAGTAGCATTTCTCCTATAAGTTGTTTTTTCTACTAGTGACCCTATGGTACTCAGCGGGGAAAGGAACAGGATCGGGTCCCATCGGTCCCACTCGTTAGAAGTTGGCCAAGTAATGGTCAAAGAGCTTGAATGACGGAAATCATCCATGTGGTCATTGCAAGACTCGAATGGAGCAAAGTGGGACAAACATAAAAAATTAAACTAATAGGGCAAAAGTGAAAGAACTAAGCCAAGTGTGCTCCAAAGTAGATATTCTTTTTTTTAAACCGTGCCAACAATATTTTTGAGCACCACAAACAATTATTTGAACTATAGGACCAAATTTTAAACTCTTATGAAGCATTTGGATCTTCTCGAATATTTGTCTCTAGTGTCTAAAATAATAATCGCAAAAATATGTTCGTTTATCATATGGAATTTACGAGATTTTTTAGCACTGGTCCTATTTATTTTTAGGAAGAAAGGAAATGGCCGTGTTAATGGGCCGCGTGGGATGTGGGCCATTATCAAAATACTGTAGGCGTTGGCTGCTATTTAACGCAAGTATAGCATCAAATAGGAGGAGCTTCGATCAGGGCCGCATAGCATTCACTCGTTTAGGGGCACTGGAGTCAATCTAGACATCAGTCAACGACCTAGAGCAAATCGTCCCCGATCCATTCCGTCGCCGCCGCCGTCGCCGCACGCTACCTTTTCTATCCTCCCTCGCCGCCATAGTCACCTTCCCAGGCCACCGGTCGCCGTCGTCAGCGCGTCGCCTCCGACCTCCAATTGCTGCCTTGCTGTTTCTTGGCTTCACCTCGTGCCTTCGGTCGCGTCGATCCAGATCGATGATACCGGGTCAGGAGACTAAGCGGCGGCGGCATCTTCCCGCGGGGTCCCGCCGCCGTGGACCGGATCGCTCATGGTCGGACCTCCCACCGGATCTCCTCCGCGACATCCTGCTCAAGCTGACTTGCCGAGCCGACCGTGTCTACTTCTCTGCCGTCTGCCAACCATGGCGCTCCGCCGCGCATGGCCTCGACCCCCCGCGGCCTCAGCTCCCCTGGCTCCTCTTCCCGGCCCCCGTCGCGCCCTCCTTCTTCAGCCTCCACTCGGGCGCCACCCGCCCCTTCTACCTCCCGGAGAAGCTACGCGCCGCGAACATATGCGGCTCCCATGACGGCGGCTGGGTCGCGCTCGCCTTTCACGAGTGGGGAGGGTATGCGGCCGTGAACCTCCTCTCCGGCGCGACGGTTCCTCTCCCCGACAGGCTCAGGGCAAGCCACCCCACCGACAGGCATGGAGACAACTTCTGCGTGCACCCTATGGCCATTCGCACCGTCACCTTCTCGGACGCTCCCTCAACCGAGGGCTGCCTCGCCGCCGCACAGGTCTCCAGCGCCTCCAACCTCGCCTTCTGCCGCCCAGGGATGGACAGGCACTGGATCGCGCACGGCCATCCTCTTGACGTCATCCAGGACATCATCTACCACAAGAACGAGCTCAAGGAAGGCTTCCATGTCCTATCGGACACAGAGGATGTCACCGTCTACTCACACATCGCAGGCTCAACCGCCTCTCTGGTGATGTCCCGCAGCTACTACCATGTCCATAGGCGCGCTGACTACAAGCGTGACCTGCCCCGCTGCCTGGTGGAGTCCCGCGGAAAATTGCTGATGGTTCTGCTGCAACTCGGGAGGCGTCGCAAGTTCAGAATCTTTGAGATGAACCTTGGGACTGCAGGCGCTCAAGTTTCCTGGGTGGAGCTTCACACTCTCCCTGGTCGCTTGCTCTTACTCGGTCGAGGCTGCTCCAGAGCCTTTGAAGTGTCTCACTTCGATAACGACAGCAGCCTCCAACTGGGTAACAACATCTGTTACTTGGATGATACTGACATAGGAGTGCATGTTGACAAATCACCAAATTGGAAGGATCGCACTTGGCGCTCTCTTTCTCAATTTACTTCAGAGTGCTCTCGTCCCATCTGGTTTGCACCCTAAATCTGTAGTACTATATAGTTTGGATATAGTTTTTGGGAAGTCTGTCTAGTAGCCTTGCATGTCCTGCACTTGCTGAAAGATGCTAGTCCCTGTGTTTCCGAAATAAGAAAGTAGATTCCTGTCAAGAAATGTATGACATGTTGAAACATCAATCAAATATGTTTTGTGTCACTTGTCGCCGTATCATTGTTAGCATTGTATTTTTGGATAATTGTGTTTGGATGTGTCATCTAGCAATCAGAATGCTCTTTGGTGGGATTGCTCGAGAGCCTATGAGGTGTCTCGGCTCAGTGGGATGGCATCTTGTTCTCAGGATGATACTAGTTTTGACATATCCTTGGTGCTGACTAACTGCAGCAGTTACGACATGCCCTGAGAGCGCAATTAAGCCCTTCACCATGGTCTTGGATTGGGCGGCACTGGCATCTTGGATGTGTTCTCGCCTGCCTGATCTGCTTCGCCACAGCGAAGAGAGGTCGCTCCGCCTGCTGTGAGCTCACTGATGCGTAACATACTTGTTCCTCGTAATATTTATGTAATGCACGCTAGATAGGTTTTCCAGTTGGGCTAATGAGTTTTTTTTCTGGTTGTGTTGCAGTCCTAGGTTAGACTGAGAGGCACCACCGAGGCCTGTGTGAGCTGCTGGGCATGCTGTGGCATGAACAATGCGGATTTAATGAACTACGAGGACCGCTGACGGTGAGTCAACTGATTGGTAGAAACTCTTGTGCCCTACAAGATTGTCATCAGGGAGGAAAAACTTAGCATTCAGGTCAAGATCAAGGATGGAGAGACTAAGGTCTTCATCTCTGAGGAAATTATTGCCATGATCCTTGGAAAGAGTAAGGAGACTGCTGAGCCATACCTTGGGAAGAAGATCAGTGATGTTGTCCTGGTTAATAATTGTGCCATTCGGTTGCTGGCATATAAGTGTTGAATCTATGAATGTCATTGCTCACTTCTATCTGTTACCTGTTTTCAGCATACTTCAATGATGCCCAGAGGCAGGAGGCCAAGGATGCTGGTTTTGACTGATGACCTGAATGTTGCTAGGGGATCATCAATGAGCCAACTGCTGCTGCTATGGTCTATGGTTTGGACAAGAAGGGCAGTGAGAAGAACATCTTTGGCTTTGACCTGGGTGGTGGTACTTTCAATGTCAGCATCTTTACCATTGACAACGGTGTGTTTTAGGTGTTGGCCACTAAAGCCGACACCCATATTGGAAGCTGGTTTGTCTGCACTAAGTAATCTCTGTGATTCATTTATTATACATAAAAATTGGTTGACTGATTCATTCAGGGCTGTTGATTGATTTCTTCTTGATATCAAATTAATTGATTAGTTCATTTAGCGCTGATAATTCCTTACTTTTCAGACTATTAACGTGTAATCAATTTTCGGAGGCAGGTGCTAATTTGTATAAAGGGATGCACATCAGTTTTAGACTTTATCTTTGTACTTCAGGGTTGCTATAGTTTCTCTCATTTGAGTGTACATTGAAGACCTTTGACTGTATATGTTCCTCTAGCTTTCATGGGCCCTCCTACTTGTAGATTGGGAACAAAGCATCCAATGACATTATGCTATCAGATGATATATCTTGCCCAATGAAATGTCAGAATATATTTGAGTAACCATTCTTCATATACTAATTATTATGATGCATGATATAAGATATGTTGTCCGATAATTTTATCTTTCCTTCTTAGAAGTGCTCTATCATCATTTATGATTATAGTTGTAATCTTAAAATCTTCATGCGGCTGAAAGTATTTTGACATAAATGATGTGCAAGTTCAACCGATCATCGAATTTTCAAGAAATAGTGTAAATGTTCCCATATCTCCTTGCACTGTTAGTACTTGGTTTATTACTCGTCTACATCTTTTGTTTTATCTACACTGGCACTAATCACAAGAGATGCCAGTCGCTGCGGAATGTGGAGCAGATATGTCTGGATGCTGTAGAATGGAGCGAGGGAGCAGGTGTTGACACCCTTGAGATTCACTGTCCTGATAGGAAGAAAAAACTGGGGCAGTTAATGAACATGTAATTTAAAAGAGGAGTTTCTATAGTAGTCCAGTTAAATACTCAGTATCTGTTGAATGGAAGAAAAAACTAGGACAGTTAATGAACATGTAATTTAAAAGAGGAGTTTCTATAGTATGTCCAGTTAAATACTTAGTATCTGTTGAATGTATTTTTGAGTATATGTTTATTTGCATTTGGCAAATGGAGACGCTATCGATTCTACTGTCACCTGGTTACTTTTGTACAGAATGAGATGTTATCTTCTGTCAAGCCATAACAAGTTGCATAATTTTTCTGGATGATCACGTGTTCCTGATTTCTTTCTCATGTTTCAGGATATTAGTTCGCTTCATGTCTACTTTTTACTGCATTGTACCATATATTTCTTCAGCAACCGCAACCTGCAATCCACATGTTTCTGCGAGAATCTTTCTTAGGGCATCTCCAACGGAATACAGAACGGCTGCGTTTTAGAGCAAAATAGAGCACCCAAAATGTGTTAGGTAGGAGAGAGAAGGTTTTAGGGCACCTCACCTGTTGGAGTACTAATTTTTTTTAAATAAAATACAGAACGGCTGCGTATTATTCACATATCGCAATATATGGGTCTCGTCTGTTGCCTCGGAGAGCTAATCTCAACACATCTTTGGTAGTCATACAGTCAAAATAACTCCTACTCCCTCAGATCTGGAATATTTGTCGGGAGTTGTATACATGTTTTGTACTGTATGTGACAGTAGAGTGTCCCCGACACTTTTATCGAATTGGAGGTAGTAGTTGATTTCCTCTTTACCCATAGGGTTTTCTTTTGGATGATTTTTTAGTATTCACCTTGGATTTTTTTTATTTAAAAAAATCTTTTTTAAAATCCAAGGTTTGACATTGGGAATATGTGCCAGTATCGAATATTTTCTGTAGAATTTTCATAGTATTTTTATCTATTTTATTTTCAATTTTCCACGTCGCTGACTTGTGGGCCTCTTCTCTCTTCGCTCAGTAGTCACGAGGCCTGCTTGGCCCAGGTAGATGCAGACAGGGTTGAACCGGACCCGTTCACTCTCAACACGCGACCAACGGCGACCGCCGCCACCTCCCTCCCCGGCACGCTCCGCCGTCCATGGCGGAGCGGCCCTAGCTCGCAAGCTCTCCTCGCTCTCCTCTATATCTTCTCCGGATCTGTCTCGCCTTTCCCGCCCTCCGCGCGCTTGATTGGAAGCCCTAACCCTTCCTAGGGTTTTCGTCGCCGTCCGGCGGCTGCTGGCTCGGCAGTGGCGTTGGGTGGCTTCCTAAGGCTGCCGATGGACGCCGTGCTGGTGGCGCGGCGCGGCCTGGGATTTGACCGCCCGATTCCGCCATCTTCCCGCTGGTAAGCTTCCTCTCTCTGAAATTTCCAAGCTACACTCAGAGAAGGCTTGTGTGATTCATAGCCATCCCATATTATTTTACAAACTGAATTTTATTTTCCTTTCCCTGAATTTTCACGACCAATGTATAGCCGGAGACATCCCAATTGTATCTTGAATTTTATTCTACCTTCTAGGAACAGTTGATTCATACCAATATATCTGGGGAGGAAAATTATTTTTCAACCTTGTACATACACAATGGCCAAGGGGAGATAACTTAGACTCCAGGTCGGGGGATTGGCACGCGGAGGGAAGGGCGCAGGAGGAGGTTGGCCTTCCGCCGCGCTGTGACGCCAAATGCCTCAGTCATGTCGAACTCTGCCGGATCAGTGATGTCCAGCGCCTCCCAGTCAAAGTGGAGCAGCAGGCTGGCGAGCGGGAGCTCCACAGCGGCGAGGCCGAATGACATCCCAGGGCACATCCTTCGGCCAGCACCGAACGGCAGGAGCTCAAAGTCCGTGCCCCTGAAATCCACCGTGGAGGTGCCGGTGCCGGCTATGAAGCGCTCTGGATGAACTCGTCGGTCTCCTCGGGCCAGTGCTGCTCGTCATCGGCCCAACGCCCATGCGTTCACTAAGACCTGTGTGCCTTTGGGCACGTCGAATCCGAGCACCTTGCACGGCTCCCGGCACTCGCGTGGGAGCAGCAAGGGTAGGGGCGGATGCAGACGGAATGTCTCCCGGATGACGAGGTTTAGGTATGGTAGCTCGGTGCCGATCCTGTCCTCAAGGACCTTTCCACCTGCCTGGAATGCTCTGCGCACCTCGGCTGTCGCCTTCTTCATCACTGCTGGGTTCTTGATCAGCTCTGCTATGGCCCATTCTAGCGTTGTGGCCGACGTCTCGCTTCCGGCCGTGAAGATATCCTGTCAAACATGAAGTGTTCAATTCAGATATAGGGAGAGAGACATGGTTTTGGTTTTTTATACTAGGTAGGAGAAGTAATATGTGCGTGCGATATTATATGCTCACAAAGATGACGGCTTCTACTGCCACCATGTCAACCCCACCGCTCTTGTGTATTTTCAGCAGCACATCCAGCAGGTCCTCTGCTTGGTCTCCCCCCTTCCTCTCGAGGTGCTCCTGGATGATACCTCGGATGATCCCGGTTACTCTAGCGTGGGACTCCTCAGCATGGCGCACAGAGTTGCTGAGCCGTCCCATGAGCCATGACGAAGGCCACAGGTCCGCCAGGTTAAGCCCCGTCCCGAGCTGAACCATCTTATCGAGCTCTCGGAGAAACAACTCACGCTGCTTGCACCGGTCACCCATGACGGCGCGGAACGTGCTGTCAGCAACGACTGCGGAGAGCCGTGCGCGCATCTCCACAGGACGGCCGGCCACGGCAGCAGACTCGACATTGCGTAGCATGGCTGCCACCTCCTCCTCACGGATTGCGCGGAAGGAGCGGACGCGGCGCACTGTGAGGAGCTCCGTGACGGCTATCTTGCGAAGCTGACGCCAATAATCACCATATGGTGCGAAGATCATGTCGCGGCCGTTTGAGCTCAGAACGCGTACGGTGGTGCTCAGTGGCCGTGTCGCGAATGCTATGTCTTGGGTCTTCATCACCTCGCTGGCAGCGTCCGGAGACGAGAGCACCAGCGTGGGCACCTCGCCGAGCCGGAGAAGCATGACGGGCCCGTGGCGCTGCGCGAGGTCACGCATGGCGCGGTGAGGAAGCTTCCCGGCCAGATGGTGCAGGCTGCCAATGACTGGCAGCTGCCACGGACCTGGCGGGAGCCGCAAGCCATTATTTGCTGTTGTCCAGCGCCTGCACGTTTCTAGCAGTAGCAGGGACACAAGAGCGCAACTGAGGTAGACGGAGTAGTAGTGATCCTCCATTGGTTTTCCAGATCAAGGATGGTGGTTGCAAAGGAGTATATGTGGCCCCTACATATAGACTTGGACACAATGTGTGTCCACCCACGTGGTCTGACTAACTTATTGGTGTGCGTCATTCTACAGTATTAATGACTCTGAAAAGTCGTTGAAGGTATAGGTTGCTTTGGAATCTTAGGGCATCCAGTGTGTGCCAAATTTAGGTGCCAAATAGCTTATTTTGCTTTTGGCATCGGTTTCCTACATTGTAGAGGTGCCAAATCTTGGTGCCAAAACCAAATAATTTGGCCTAGTAGCCAATGCCAAATTCTTTTAAGTGAATAAAATAGTAGGATGGAGGGTTGAGACTAGAGAGAGTGTGCAGCCCAAAATAATTTATTATTACTTTATACATGGTGGGTCACACAATAATCGAATTTAACATTTGGCATTGGTTTTGACACATTGTAGATGACATAGCAACCTTAGCCCTAATGCCAAATAAATCTATGTGGCAAATTTAGTTTTGGCAACACCGTGGATGCTCTTATACAGCCCTTTGATGCCAGACTCGCAATTAGACCTCCTACGCACACGCAATTTTGGGTGCTGGGGAATTTACTTGGACACAAATTAAACAAGGTGGGTCTGTAGTGTACATGGTCAAAGGAATAGTGTGGAATACTACTGGGTCTTTTTAAGACATTTTTTCGGTTGCTTTTGTACTTGAGTTAAACCAATAATTGCAGTTCGAAAACCATTCCAGACCACAGAGCTGAGCTTCTGCATCCAGCCAAAGGACAACTACACCATTTAAGTGGAAGAAGAAGAACCTACACCAAAGAACTATGCAGCCTAATCTAGAAGCCTCCCAACACTGAATGCCGTTGCTCACATAGCACTGTCATGAACAACCAAATTTTTTTCCATCACTGGTGGCATGCTTAGCGTAGAAATATCACCATCCTGTTTTCCCTCTAGTTTTGCAGTTGCTAGATCTAACCTGACGAGGCCAAATTAAAGTTTACGCCCTGGCTAGAGTTCAACAAGCAGTACATCATCCCCAACCCGACAAATATGCAAGCACCATTCGCACACTAATCCGTGATCTATTAGTGGAAACATTGATCGGAGCCCCCTCATTAACTCCAAGCACATGTTGGTCTAGACCGATAAATTTCAGGCCGGCGAAGAAAAGGCACGCAATTTCTGAGCACATGCTTGTGGTTAACATGCATGGAGAAGCCTTGCCTGCATTATCTCAGACTTGTGTTGTGTACAGGTCAGTGCCGTAAGCATTTCTGAGCACAAGTGGGAGGAAGTTGTCTCCGAAATCTTTTTGTATCAATTCCCTGAACATGAAAGAGAAAAGATTCCTATTCATGTGTGGACAAAGACCTATGCATGCATCATCCAAGACCTATGACCTATGTGGAAGATTTTTGGATGCTACTTACTCCAGTCAGTAACCATCGCCATCCAAACAGAATAGACAAATGCACATGCATGGAATTCTATTTCGGTATGGTTTCAACTATCGCCTTCTCGGGACTCGATTCACAAGTCTATAAGAAGGAGTGTAAATTACAAATGTAAAACTTTGAACAAAAACTTGCACATTTATTTACTGTGAAAAAAAGAGGATCTGATGAACGGAAGTTGTGCTAGCAGTGCCTTTCAAACTTGCATTTCACATGCCACAAACTTGCAAAAAGTTTCAACAGATAGAGAGTAAGCATACATGAAGATATGCAAGTTTTTTTGAACTGTTTGGCGTGTGCAATTGCCTCTAGCATGGCAGTGTAGGTAAGCTTGAGCCGCGTTTATTGTTTTCCTAAATTACTTCAAAGATTCCTCTTTCAATTAGAGGGTAGAAAACTGAGTCTTCATATACAGTAGAAAAGAAAGACTCGAGAGATACTACAAAACAAGGAAGGAAGTACCAAGGACTCCGAATAAATAATGTAATGTGTGTTACATTTACTTGGTGTGGAGGCGTTTTCAATTCTAGATCAAGTAGTTACTCCCCCCCCCCCCCCCCTAACTAGTATGTTACTTGGGGGAGGTATCTATATATATTATATTTGATGTCTTCTAGATTATTGGCTCTGCATTATTGGCTGAATAAATATAAAGAAAATGACCATGGTGTACATACTGGCAGACATGGTGGCGAGCCCACAGCTATAACAACAGTCCATCTATTGACCCCTCTTTCGGATTCACTGAATCTGGTTGCCAAGTGGCCTAGGCTCATAGGTGTGGAGAAGTCTGCCGCAGCCCACAGCTCCTGCACATTCAAGTCAGAAACCATCGACGTGCACAAGTGGGAGGCTGGGAGCAAGTTGTCTTAAATCCTCGTTTATGTGTTTATGTGTTCATGTGTACTAGGGAAAATTGATTCCTAGATGGGACTTGACGTCGATCTGGTCATGCACATGTGCATGAAACTTTGATCTTAGTGTTGTTCTTATTAACGTACCCTTTTACCTAGCTATGGGCGAAATGATTAAGTTCTACCATATAGCCTGATAACTATTTGATATATAGCTGATGGCAAGATCTTTCTGCAGGCATCGAGCTAAAGCTATGTCCAAGATACGAGTGGTCGAGGTCTATCTTTGGGCATGTCTTGTTTTCTATGAGGAAGGCTTTGAGCTAACATGAGATATGCTTACCACGTCATATAAAGTAATAACCATCATAGTTAACACATATGATAAACGTGTCACCATATATAGAGGAATGTCGGAAACTATATGAAGATTGTTTGGTTTTGTTTACATTATTGCATATTTATCCCCATACAAACTTACATATTGAGAAATTTAAACCATTAGTTAGAGAAAATAAAAAAATCTTTGTAATTTACTTTGTAGGAATATGTCACGCTAGCTTAGTGTAAAGCAATTTTAATTAACATACTGGATTGGAAATCTAATTAATTGTTAATCCTCCTTTCCAAAAGTATAGAAATTCAAACTATGCTTTCAAGGGATATGCCCAACTAGATGGTGAAACGCGGTGTAATATAGAAACTCAATTGGAATAAAATCAAACAATATGGAACCCACCTACCATTTCTACAAAAAGGGACTCCAGAAAAATTAAGTGGTAACAACTTCTATTTTTCAATGTGTCTAATATTGGTCAAGAATCAATTTGCAAGGACAAATAATTTTTGTGCACTCAAATATCCCATTTGTAATTTCTTAAAGTCTCATGTAATGCATGTTCGGCCTTATAGCTCGCTGCTGCTAGATCCACCAAGCTGCCAAGGCCAAAACAAAGTTTACACCCTATAGCTATATTGATCAAGATGGCCTCATCCCCCATCTTACACCACTGGGACAGCATGCAAGGACCTCGTGGCCAGTGGCGGAGCCAAGGCTTGCTTGCCGGGTGCACTGGACACCGGGTAAAAGCAGTTTTCTTTGTAAAATCGTATCTTTTAACCATACATGCACCCAGTAAAAATGGTTTTTATGTGTTGTGACACCCTCCAGACCCCTGGTTTCAGAAGCTCTAGCTCCGCCACCGCTCGTGGCTCGTCGCTGCCAAACCGAGAATTTCGAGACCGGCCAAGAAAATCAATGCACGTGCGTTCTGGAGGAATTGCCAGGTAACTGTGGTAAGTGATGTATTGACAATTTACAGTTAGACCAAAAGGTTTGGATAAGTAAATATGAAAATAAATGAGTGACGAATAGTATTTGGCCATCTTCCATGTATTGACCAGTTGCCACAAGTGGCCTGCACCCATACTAGGTATGAAGAGGTCCGTGGCAGCCCACAGCTAGCTACTCGTCGGGCCGTCGTCGCTGGCTACTGGAGCACTCCAGATCCAGGCCAAAATTTTCAAAGTATGTCTCAGACTCGCGGTGCGCCGGTGCGCATGCATGCGGTGTACAGTCAAGTCAGTAAACCATCAACTTGCACAAGTGGGAGCAGCTTGTCCCAAATCCTCCTTCACGTTCATCTGTAACTAGGGGAAAAAGTGATTCCCTAGACGGGACTTGACATCGATCTGGTCATGCGCATGTGCGTAGAATTTTGATCTTTGATGACTGTATTTTTTGTTCTCCGAAGCATCTATCGAGTAGAGACCAAAAAGTGAGTTGCATGGTCTTCATATACGGTAGAAAAGAAAGACTTGGCGATACAAGACAAGCAAGAAAGTACTAAAACTATGAATAATGTAATGGCTTCACTCTCTAAGTAAGAATAATGCATGGAGTGGATTGAATTCTCCTTGGCGCGTCGTCGGTGATCGCGGAGAGATCCACTTTGTCGTCGGTGGTGAAGTGTCATCGCTGGAGGAGTTGGTGTTGTCGCTGGAAGAGTCGGAGTCAAGCTCTGACACGTTGTCGAGGACAACACCGGCAGCAGAAGGCGAGACGCCGAGCCCGCCGGAGGTGCGGAGCCGAAGCCATGGTTCATTTGGCGGTGATTCGTGAGAAATTTCTCACCGGAGCTAGCTAACCCTAGCGGCGAAGGGGGAGAAATCGAGACGAAGGGATTGCGAAGGGAACCCTAAATCTGATTCCTAGATTAAAATAAAGAACATGCCCATGCAAATGAAAGTTACTAGGAACAAGTTTTTTTTAGGGTAGAGGAATACTATTGGTAAAAATGGCGATCTATACGAGTGGAGATTCCGTGCTCCTCGGCTCCGGTGATCTCTCTATTTGAAAAAAAGTACAATTTAAAGTTTTTTTTTTAATCTAAAAAGTAATCATGGTTACTCTCAATGATGAAATGTGTAAATTTTCAATTCGAAATACCTTGTATTCCAAAAATAGACTAGACTAGCACAATACCAGTGGGTTGCAACGGGTCAAAAAAAAAATAGCTCTTACGAAAATAAAAGAATGTTCTTAAGTTAGTTTTTTCTATCGGGAGGCGGCGTCGTCGTGCCGTTCTTCTGTTTTCATTGTAATCTGTGGATACTAGAAGGAGAGGGCGCGCTTTGCCGCGCCCGCCTTGGCTGTTTGCTCTAAATTGGTTTGTTCCTTGAATTTTGCTAAAAAAAATTGAAGCTTAATTTTGCCAATTTTTTTGCTGTGATGTTCGATGAAGGGTATTTACCCTGTTTTGGGTGCCGATCAGGACATCTGTTGCAAACATGCATGTTCTTTAGTTTGACAGATAGACAAAGTGTGTTATTTCTCTTCATTATAACAAGGTTGTGAGTGCTATGAGGATAATGTTTAGCATTTAGTTTATGGAAAAATAAAACATATTCGTAAGTCATAGTGCAGTCCAATAATTGCACAAAAAACGGTAGTACAATATATGAAATATTTACAGTTTTATCTGCAATAATTTCCAATCAATTCAATATGAAACAATAAAACGAACAAAAAATGGGAAATATTCTAACATTTTCATGATACTAAGGATCCACCATGTTAACAAGACCAAAGTTTTTTTAACAGCAGGTGTCTCCATTATGTCTATATCCATAAAGTATATGCTAAGGCAATGCCATGAAAGACTGTCGATAATTTTGTTTAGTCTTGTGAGTCGCATTTACCTACCTCCCTAGCTTGGATGGCATCAAAACTGACGGCAGCTGGAGATCATTTTCGAACATGAAAATCTAGTGCACGTAAATGGATTGGGAACATAATCAGAAGGAACCGAAGCAGAAACCTAAAATACACTGGAAAACAACCAAGTAGTAAGACATTTTAGCGGGATAGTATATTAGCTAGTACTATTTGTTTTCCTGCTAGCAAAGACCAAACTGCCTCCTGCTGTCATTTGAAGAGATTAACCACCTAACTAAGATATCATGCATTTTCAGCAGAAAAACTAACTTCGGTACTATAGTAGCACTAAGCATTCAATACAATGACACTATTGTTTGCCACTGAGTTAAATCGCTCGAGCAACCATGATCCTCCTATGAATGAATGTATTAATACGGTTTTAAGAAAGCAAGACATCTATGCGATTAAAGGAAGATCTATTCAAAGTTTATCATCTAGCCAATAATGTCGAACTGATACTTTATAGTAAGAATCAATACTCAGGTCCGCCTTTAGCTTACACATTTGCCTAGTAACGCCCACCTTGCCATATCATGGGTGTATCGAATCTGAGATATGTTGTTACATCAAAAACGTTTCATTATAACATGCTTCTTAAAATCATAGCTAGGAGTCATCCAAAGCATCGCTGCGAAGAAGAGAGGATCGCACGCATCAAAATGGTTAGCAGAATCATCCAGGGACGCAATCGCTAGTAGTACCAAACAAGCCCTATGAAACGGATCGAGCAGGATAAAGAGGCAGAAAGTCAAAAATGCCCAAACAAAACGAACAAATGATGTCGGTATGAGCGCGCTCACGCAAATTTGGCGCAAAAAGAACACAAATAGTGCTTCCACAAAGGAGTGGCAACGACACGTGTATGAAGCACATACAAAATGAGCCGTACCGAGAGACACAAAGGAGAGGAAAAAAACGCGCGCGTGAATAAGATGGCACCGGAGAACCGCCCGTCCACATTGCGGGTGAAATCTAGATCGAATCGAACTGAAGAGCATACCTCGGTTGCAGAATCTTCCCACAGCCTAGAAGCCGCACTGGTCTACCAGGCGCCCCAAAATCCCACGAGCGTACACCCTGGCTCCCCACACTACACAACAGAAAATAGTTGTCACCTCATGCGCAACATAAAAGGAGAGGAAAAACTACGCGAAGGAGAGCAGAACAAGAAATGAGCCGTCAGTGCCTAGCTTGAGCCGGACGAATCCTGAATCACAAGATGAAGTGTCGAGGACAGACCTTTGGAAACAGAGAGGAGGAGATTTGCAATGTGAGAAACCCTGGCTCCCCACCCTCCAGAGCAGAAAATAGCCGTCACCTCATACGCAACATAAAACGAAAGGAAAAATACCCGGAGGAGAGCAAAACAAGAAATGAGCCTTCAGTGCCAGCTTGAGCCGGACGAATCCTGAATCACAAGATGAAGTGTCGAGGACAGACATGCGGAAACAGAGAGGAGGAGAATCGCAATGTGGGAAAATGGAGACACAATCCAACCCGGAGGCGAACCAACAAAGAAGAACCATTGCCAACCGATGCGAGGGAAATCTCCGCAAGCTAGCCCCAATCGCCGCCGCATATGCGAGAATAAAAATTATGGACCAAGCGCGAAGCACGGTACATATGGGGACAGTTGACGTTAGATGTGTATCGCCAAAGTCCAAACGGACAGGAGGGCCCATGCAACGCTCAGCCGGCTGAACGCACCACAACTCTCTTTTTCCTCGCCGATTAGGGATGGACACGGGTAAATTGTTGTTTGTTCTCATGATCTTTGTCCTCAAATTCTACGATTGGGATGTATGTAGAGACAAATAGAAGATTTAAGATTGAGGAAGAAATGAACGACAAGGAACTCGAGGCCGACGGACTGGGCCAGCCTGCCGTATCACAGGACCTAGCAATGTGTTACACCGCCCCGCTGTCTGCACCGGTGAACGCTGCCCTCTCTCGTCTCATGCAACATCCGCCTTGTGGCTGACACACCGGTAACTCCAGCGGCTATGGGCAGAGGACCCAACACTTAGGGTTAGCAGACAAGAAAATATATCCAACCGCCAGCCAGAAGGGCACCGTAGGAACTCACCAAGGAGACCCAAATCCACCAACGCCACCACGCCGCAAGAACTACGAGGAGAAGTGAAGAGAGCATGCACGACATAATTGGAAAAACAGGTTGATACCTGCAACACTTACGGACAACATATGATGATGTATGGAGAACTCTACTATAGGGGTTGAGGATCTGGATTATCAAAAGAAATATATGTTTTATTTGACAACATACCCCAAAATGAACTTTCTTTCGATTGAACAAAGACATTTAGAATGGATAATTAGATGTTGCAACAGAAAAATACAAAATGAAGAGCAAGAGCATTACTTGTGGCAATGATGTTTGAAATCAGCTACTTAATATAATGTACTCAGTAACTTCATAATCACCTGAAAATTGTATCTACCATATTTAGCATATTTGCAGCCAATCCATTTTTTCATGCAAATGCTTCAAACATCTAGGTATGCACTTATAGTTACTGACATAGTAACATAGTACTCACTAAGTTATCTTTTCTAAGCAATGAGGGTACCAGATGCATGCAAGGTAATAAAGCTTGACTTTCAAATGACAAACATATATTACTCTGATCAAGTTAACTTTCAGAAAGCAATGATAATCTGAATTGCAACCTTTGATATGTTACCTATGAACATAATAACATAAGAATTTTAGACATAATAACCCTTTGATGTGGAACCACCTAAAAAGGGGATGGTAAGTGCTACTGTACTCTAAGCTGAATGCAAAGCGCACAATGTTGACCTTGTGAGAGCTCAACAGTGAATACTACATGGCCTTTTTGTTTACATGTTGAACGGATAATATTCCCGTAATACATTGTTTAATCAGCACCTAATTTTGTAGCAAGTTCAGTCTTAGGCTGTCAGCAAATTCAGAGACATGAATCAATCATGCTTACATACCTGGAAAGAGGAGACATTAAGTATCACAAAGAGTAGGAGGGTCAATAAAATTTAAGAAGCTAGCTATGGAAACACCGGGCAGGCAGCTAAGCAATAAGGTTCTGGTATAGTCGAACTCCATTTGTGCAGGCATGGACCTGTCTCATCTTTGTCCTGGTCGCCATGGCCTAAGTGCATGCTGGCAGCACCGACTTGTGTAGAAGAAGACTCTGAAAAACCGCTCGAGAAATATGTTGTCACCCATCGATCTGACCCCAGGCTGGTCACCGGGTGGGAAGAAGCCAGCAAGTCGGGTAGTCCGCGGCACCCCAAAAATCATAGTGTACAATATATTACTTAATTCAGAATAATTTTTTCCAAGCCACACACATATTTGTTGGTAATAGAAATATATCAAAGACTTTATATAGTACTACAAAATATGAAAGTAATATTAAAAAGAAGCTACTGAAGTTCTTCTATTAATTCATTCATATGATACCTAATAAGGTTAGAAATAAGAACCGACAATTCGTTCGCCATAAATCGACCAAATTCCAGAAGTAAACAGAGTCGTCATTGTGGATCAAATCCAACTTGACAAGTGAATGTTTCAAGAATTTATGAATACAATTTTATCTCCATAATCGGATTTGAATCCTGCTTACTTTGTACTTGAAAGTCTTGAGCAGAGGTAGCAGTTTAGTGAAGCGGTCATTGCCCCTATGGCTGTCAAGGAGGTACACGGAGTGCTGATGTAGGTAGAGGCGCCCGTACCAGTTAAGCCATCCTTCGAGCTCCGATGCGGTTTCAAAAGCCTAGTCAATGGACCAGGAAGGTAGTACAATTCGGGTTAAGGGTTTGGTGCTGCTATATTTGTGGGTAGGGGTGGTTGTGCCATACCATAGTAGGAGGATCCGATGAAGAATGTGCCAGTAGAACGTCCCTGTAATCGGCATCCGCCCGGTGATGTACTCGTCGGCGTTCGCACCATCTAGCAGTTGTCATACTGGAGGCAAGAGACTGGCGTGTGCAGAGGAGGGCCGGAGACGCTGGATCTCGAATTTGACCCCTAAGGAGGGAGCGGACGTGCGGCTCATCTTCCTCGGCCCCTAAGGGAGGCGTTGCTCCCCACCCATGTATGGCCATGGAGAGGCCAGATCCACCGGCGACTGCCCGATGGAGCGTGCCGCCCTTGCTAATAGGGTGCGGAGAGTTCGAGGAAGGGGGTGCGCGCCCAGCAAAAGGTGGAGCCGTTGTCCCCGTAGGCGACGGAGGAGGCCATGGACGGCGACGCTCGGGTGGTTGAGATTGGCGTGAGTGGCGATGCTCCTTTGGTTGAAGATGGCGAACCGACCGACTAAAGGCCCCGCATCGAGGCGCAACGGTAAGACGACGGACGCGGCTCCTCCCTGCTGCTGGTCGGAGGAGAACAGAGGTGGAGGTGGGAGGAGAGACGTGCTCGACTCGAGGTGGAGGAGAACCAGTCGGGGGGTGGGGAAACTGATTAGAATTAGTGCAAATCCAGTGGAAAGAAGTCCACATACCCCCCACATGTTTCAGGTTACGAACGGAGCACCCCCACAACTTCAAATCGGTGTACTTAATCCCCCTAACTATGCAATACCAGACAATTGACCCCCTGGAGACGTTGAGGGCAGTATTGGGGGCTGGTTTTGCTCACGTGGAGGCTGTCTGTTGGGGGTGGGTCGAACCAGGTGGCAAACCACAACAGCTCAGTCCAAATAACCCCCCGCACCTGGTCCGATTGAGCCAGCTCGCCCAGCCTCTGTCTCCGTTCCTCGTCTCCAGGTTTCGCCCGCTCCGCCTCTCTACTTTTCTCTCCCCAACGACGGCGACCACGGCATGGCGAATGATCGGCGGCCCGGCTTGACAAATCCATGATGGCGAAACGATCCTACGAGGTTAGCTTTCTTTGCCACCAGAGAAGAAAAAAAATCCATGTGTTTTCCGTTAGGTTTGATGTGGGTTTAGATAGGGTTTAGGGATTTCAATTGGGGGTTGATTTAGGGTCGTTCTGCTTGGATTTGGGCTCTCCAGTGATGTTCTCCTAAAACAGAGTCAATTCAGTATTGAAATTGTGCCTAAAAATTGCTTCTTTTTGTGAATTTTCGTAGGATTTTTCAATGAATCCTCCGGATTGTTTGGCAGTGCGATTCCATTACCGTGGAACATTTGAATGGGGTGGAAAGGAGTGGATTTGGAAAGGTGGTAGGCATGGCATGTCCACTGTTC
Organism: Alopecurus myosuroides; assembly: GCA_028641055.1. Taxonomy (NCBI): domain Eukaryota; kingdom Viridiplantae; phylum Streptophyta; class Magnoliopsida; order Poales; family Poaceae; genus Alopecurus; species Alopecurus myosuroides. The sequence continues at coordinate 22,587,956 of CM054058.1, forward strand.
CTCTACATAAGAAGTTGTCGGTTAAAGATTTGAAGAAACACCTTGCTGATCATGTCTCAGTTTCTGAACAAGCAATGGAAAAAACAAACCTTTGTTACAAGATACCAGATGGGCCAATCAAGAGTGCACTAATATGCCTAGAAGATATTCGATCTGTGCAAAATATGGTGAAGGATGTTTCTGATGCAGGTGTAGTTGACATCTATGCCAAGATACCTGCAGAATTATGTCCCGATGACACTGCAGAAGAAGATGTAGAACAACAACCAGTAGAAAGTGCATCATTGGAATATGATTATCAGAGGGAGGAGGTTCCCAGTTATCACGAAGAAAATGCAGAGCATAGTGAGAGGGAGAAGCAAGCAAACGCAGAGCTGATATGGGCAAGTGGAGAAGAGCAAGGGTACATGGAATGGAACAATGCACAGCAAGGGCAAGAGGGCAATGCACAGCAAGATCATGTGTCCCCAAAGAAAAAGCAGAAAAGAAAGACCACTGAAACCGGCAAGTCAAGCTCCCAACCAGCTCCGACACAATCAAGTCAAGTTTCCGGTGAAATGCATTTTGTAAGATCCCAGACTATTCCAATGTCCCAGGTAGTGACAGAGCCCGTGCCAAGATATGGGCGGATGAAGTGGTTGCTGGGAGAAAAACAAACGCAGAATGGTGACTAGTTTGAGTCGTTCTTATGTTGAGAATATCCCCAGTATTTTTTTGTTAGCTATGTCTGAAAATGCGCCAAAACTATGTGTGAAAATGTCTCAGAACTATGTACTGTGTGATGTGTCGAAGAATTTTATTTCTGTCAAGGTAAATTCCTATTGTTTCCTTCACTGTAAATTATGCTAAAATGTTGGCCAAGTGCTTCCCAAACTGATTGGTAGTTTTGTGTGAGAATCAGTTGGCATTGTTCAGGTCTGTAGATAGGCTCCTGTATGCATTGTGTTCAGTGGCAATATGCCCAAATTGATGCCCAAGCTGAATGTTCAGCATGCCTGTTGTTCAGTATACCTGGGTGCATACTCGATTGGCAAATCTGCCATAAAATGCAGACAAAGTGCTGCCCAAATCGATGCCAAAATGCAAGCAAAGTGCTGTCAAAATTCAGTATGAATTAGAGATACCCAATTGCTTCCCGTCCAGGCTGGTGCTCAACGCGCTGCACGTGGCCGGCGGCAGCCACTCCGCGGCTGTCCACTTCGCAGATTCGTCCCCCCGGCCAAATCACGCAGCCAGTCCGACGGCGCCTTGTACGAGGACTGCTCGCGCGGTGGACTATGCCGGGCGTGCTCGGCGGTGGCGGCGCACCCGTGGATGGACTGGCTCGGCTCGGGCATGAGCGCAATCGACGACGGCGGCATGGACGTCGGACGGACTGACAGGGGCACGGGCGGAACTGTGGATGCGAGCGAGAGCAGAGCAAGAGCGATGGAAGAAGAGGAGAGCAGAGCGACACCGAGTTGGCCTAAACCAGCATCCACGTGAGCAAAACCAGCCTCCACGTGAGCAAAACCAGCCCCAATACTGCCCTCAACGTCTCCAGGGGGTTAATTGTCTGGTATTGCATAGTTAGGGGGATTAAGTACACCGATTTGAAGCTGTGGGGGTGCTCCGTCCGTAACCTGAAACATGTGGGGGGTATGTGGACTTCTTTCAAATCCAGTGTTGTTTGCCTCATACTGGAGGAGGAGCTGGAACAACGGTGCTGGAGGATCTTCAACGGCGGCGCGGGAGCTCTCCGCAAGGGGACCTCGACTCTGTCTGTCCCAGGTCGAACCAGGAGATGTCGTCGGAGGCGCTGCCGACGAGCGCCGAACCGCCAGCCGGCGACGGCGCGGTGTCGCATGCGGAGGCACAAGGTCAAGGCGGGGACGAGGACTCGCTTGAGGATAGCATCTCGACCCGACGGAGGCAACAGAGGAGCCGACAGGCAGGCCCCAGCGACGGAAGGACACGCACAAGTGAATGCATTGGCCGACAGGCGGGCCCAGCCGGAGGACGCACCACAGCGCGGGATTTCCTCCCCAATTAGAGATGAAGAAGATTTGCAAGACGAGGTTTTTTTAATATCCCTAATCTGTGGAGATGATTTTTTTCTTCTGAAAAGAGAAAAGATATGAGCTTTTCTTTTTCTCGGCTTATCTAGTTTGCATGGAGATCTGAAGTTTGGACCCCAAAGCTTCTTGATGCAGCTATGATAAAAGTTGATGATTTCTAGATAAATTCTAACCCAGGCTGCAGTGTCCTGGGTTCTAATACAATTTTGCCAAGATGTATCCGTGCGATTTTTTCTTTGCCGTTCCTTCTTCTAATCTCAGCCTCTATCTTTAGATCCGCAGTTCTGATGTCGAGTAGTATATCGATTGATCCATACCAGCAACACACCCATACAGCAAGTGAAGATTTGGCTAATCGATTCACAGGCTGCTTGTTAGGGCATCTCCAGTCATCCGGCCCCCCAGGTTCCAGATCGGCGCTTTTTAGCGAAAGTGCCGCCCCGCACCAAAACCTGGGGGGGTGGGAGCGATTTCACCAGCCGTTTAGCGGCCCAGAAAAGAGAACGGCGATATCATTTGAAACTTCCTCTTCCCGCCCCAAAAAATAGAACCCTAGTTCGGCGATCACGGCAGCCATGGTTTTGGGCAATCATATTACAAAAAACGCCACAAGTGGGCGATCAAATAGAGTCTAGATCGAATCACAGACGGGCGCGCACGGCGTGGACAAACGTAGGCGATCAGGAAGACGCGTCGGCCGGTGTCGGAGCAGGCGGCAAGCTCGGCGCAGCATCCTCCAGGTCGATGACGGCATCGGAGCAGACGGCGGGCGCGGCATCCTTGTCGACGACGGGCGCGTCATCCTCCAGGTCGACGACGGGCTCGGCATCCTTGTCGACGACGGTCGCGGCATCCTCCAGGTCGACGTCCGTGCTCGTCGGCGCGGTGGTGTATCTGGTACCACCAGACGACGTAGTCGGGGCCGGGGGCGTGCTGATGTCGCTTAGGATGAGGGTGCACTGCGCCAGGAAGCAAGCTCTCACCTCGGGGTTCATCGCGGCCGGGTCGCCGCCCGTGAGGAAGGCGAGATCGTTGTTCTTCTTCTTCGCCGCGGTGCCCGTCCTGAGGAGGTCGATCTTGACCTGCGAGTTGGCCATGAGCGCCGCCCATCGCTGTTTGGCGACCTCCTCCCTTTTGCCGGCCTGGGCCTGGGCGTCGGCGATGCAGGTCTCGATGGACGCCTGGAGCTTTGCCGCTGCCGGCGCGCCGTCCCTTGCCAACTTGGCTTTCTTGTGGCCCATCGGCGGACGCCCTTCGGACGCGCACGCAGCCACCGCGTCGGGAACGTACTCCTTGCCCTTGCCGATCGACCGCCGCACCTCCGCCCACTTCTCGCACTTCTCGATGACGACGAAGACGTGGAGGAACTTGAAGTCGGAGCCCTCGTCGTTCTTGTACGCCTCGAGCATCCGGACGATCTCCATCTCGCGGTTGGCGCCGCTCTGCGGCCTCATCGAGATCTCCTCCTGGATGCCGTGCCACTTGTTGCAGGACGCCTGGATGTTCGCCCTATGGTTCGCCATGGCCTTCTGGCCGCGGTCGGTGACGCAACAGGCGAAGTAGGGATCGAACATCCGGCGCTCGTCATAGGCGGTCTTCACCCGCTTCCAGTATTTGTCGACGTGCTGGTTGGAGCCGACGATCGGGTCCATGCTGATCGTTTTCCACGTCTCGGCGAGGAGGACGTCCTCCCTGTTCAACCACTTGATGCGAGGCTCGACGGGGGGCGGGGGTACCTTGGGTTCCTTGCGGGGGCGGCCAGGACCACGGCACTTTCGGCCTTCGCCAGCGGGATCTGGCCCCGCAGAGCACCCTTCGCCACCTCCTTGCGTGAAGAACTCCCCGCTCTGCTCGAGGAATCCAGGGCTTGCCGCCGCCGCCATCGTGCCGACCACGATGATCTCCTCCATGTAGCTGCTGTCCTGGAGCTGAAGTCCGGCCATGATCGCACGGCGGTAGGACGGGGAAGCTGCATAGCCCGGCGACGCGCCATACATCATCGGCGGGTGGTAGAGGAAGGCGAGGTTGGGGTTGAAACCTCCCAGGGGGTCGCCTTCGACGAACCACGCAGGCGTCGGGTGCGGTGACAGGCGTGGCGACGGCGACCGCGACTGCTTCCATCCGGCGAAGACGGGGCCGAAGGGGCTCTTCCGCTTGGCGAGCGGCGCTGTGGCTGCGACCGGAATAGGCGGCTCGTCCGGCGCGACCTCGTCCTCCAACTCCTCTTCCTCGGCGGCGGCCTGCTCCTCCGCCTGCAGCTGCGCCATCAGCTGCCTTTGCCGCTGCGCCGCCTCCCTCCCCCGGTGTTTGATGTTGGCCGTTTCCAGGCGCGCTCTCTCGGCGATCCACTCCTTGTTAGTCATGCCGGGCGGCTTCTCCTTCGGCGCTCTCGGCTTGCGCGGCTTCTTGCCGAGATCGGAGGTGGCGGGAATGGATACGGCGGTGGCGGCGGCGCGGGGTCCTGTAAATCGGGCGGGAGCCATGGCGTCTAGATCTCGGGGACGGGGGGAAATAGCGGGAATGGAGTGAGGGGAGACATACATGAGGGGGAAAGTGGAGGGAAACGCCGAAAAAAGGGAGGGAAATCGCCTTCCGTCGCCGACAGTTGTGGCCCACGCGCGCATTTCGCCCCCCAAGCCGAACACAGCGCGCTGGGTTTGGCCTGGGTTCGGCGGCGCGAAACGGTGCAAAAACGGCGGAAAGCGGCGCTAAATCGGATCCTGGGAGGCGACTGGTGCGGAACGGCGCGAAAAACGCCGCTGGAGGGCTCGGGGGGGACGGCTGGAGATGCCCTTAACTATCTCACCGTACTCGATTCAATTGCATTGCCGGTCTTCGTGTGTCTTAGAAACTGTTTTCCATGAAGCATTCGCACGAGGGCGGCAGAGGACGACGTCATCGTGCCCCAGTTCACCCAGAGGGCTCCGGCCGCCGGAAGCTTGCATACGATGACCATGGCAGCCGGGAGCATGGTCGTCGCAACGGACACCAGACATATTTTTCTCCTTTGATCCGGTAGGGGCTGCTTTTCCAACCGCTGATAGCTAGGCTTGTTTTTTAACCTCATTTTCTCTTTTCCTCTTCTCCGATCGTAATGGATACCACATACCATTTTCTATAGCGATTGCGATTGTGCGGATTTTTTCACGATTGTGCGGTGCTAGGTATAGTAGAGTACACACCAACGAACCATCCAAGCATCAACGTCTTTTATATAGTAGAGATGAAGCTCGTAGGAGGCTAGGCACGAGATTTCAAATGAACGGTCTGGTGCCCGTAGATGAGCTAATGAGACCTATAAAGCATGGTTACCGTTACTATATCCTCGGTGTTTTCTGTCGTCCAATATGCTATGTCGGTTACTATACGGGGAGCATATGCTAAACACATGTCCCAGATGTAGCCCTTGGTTGCCAAACATTGTTAACAAATATCGTCTCATCTATTTTTCAATGATCTAGGAGCATCTCCACCAGTGCTCCAGTAGAGCGTCCGGTAAGTGTATCCAAAAAAAAATAGAGCGCCCGTTAAGTGTAACGATATTGGGAGCGCGGGCATACGTTGCCTAGCTATTGGGACCGGTGCCCACACCGGCTGACCCAGTACTTTATTTGCCAAAAAAAAGTTGAACTCAAATAATTGTACTAAAACGACACAATTTAATTAAGATTTGAGATATTTTACAAAATTTGAACGCAATTAATATTTGTTGTAGAAGTAGTTGTACAACGCTCCTCCGACTTGACTTCGACATTTACGTCATCGCCACCATCGCCGCCCTCGTCCTCACCTCTGACTAGCGCTAGCCCTTTGTCGTCATTGTGGATCGTCACGACTCTGCACTCTATCGCGGACCACTCCTCCGCCCAGCCTTTTCTAATCGACTGGATCATTTTGGAGGAGTGTCGTTGTGCCTCGACCAACGATAGCCGGAAGACTGCCCCGGCTTGCTCTTCCGTCATCAGTGGCAATGGTGGCGGCAGAGGAGTAGGCGCGGCCCTTTTTTGCTTCTTGGGGAGGAGGAATAACCGGCCCTGCGGCATGGAGGCTGGCTCCCCCTTCACCTTGGAGGGAGGGTGTGCAGGTACTGACCACGGCGAGGACCGCGATAGCTTAGGATGATAATCTCGCGTTGTCCTTACGGCAGCACTGACCCGTGCGCCTCCTTCTAGACCTTCACGGCCGGAGCCTGCCTGCATGAAGATTAAGACAACGCAGCCCGCCGCGAGGCGGAGAGTGGATAGAATGAACCGGGGGCATATGCTCCCCCCTCTCCCCTATTTCAAATGTGTATTATCCAACTTTTAAAATGTTAAAAAATGTGAAAAAAATTCAAATGCATAGGCATGCAAATCAACAAAAATGAGTTTCGTGGAGAATTCGTATTTAATTTGGCTTCACACAAAAAAAGAGAAATTTTCGGTGCTATATAGCCGTATATATGTGATAAATTTTTGTATTTTTATATAGGCCAAATAAAAAGTCGTTTCTCCATGAAACTTTGTACGGACCATTATATATGTAGATACACGCGCGAGATTATTTTTGAAATTTTTGAGCATTTAGAAAGTGTTTTTTCTAAGCAGGAGCATGTATACCTCGTATTTTCACTGCGAGGTGTTCTCTTCTCCTTGTTTCCGATTCACTGAACCTGGCTGCATGATGCCTTGCAAGAAAAAAAAAGCAGTTGCATGAGGATCTCTACGTCACTAGGCGGGGAGAAGGCCGCCTTAGAGGAGAATGTGAGTTCAAAAGTCCCTCGTCAAGTCTTCCTTCGCTCCTCGGCTCCAAGCCAAAAAAATCAAAGTACTACCTCGACTTTTTTCATGAGCGCCGAAGAGGAAAATTGCATCTTGTATTAGAGAAAAATGATTGCTAGCTACATGGGACTTGCAATTCTTCCCGGATGGGACTTGCCACCGATCTGGTCATGCGCATGTGCATGGAATTTTGATCCTTCATGGCTGTATTTAAGGGCCGGCTGGGTTCTCCTAAGTTCTCACGAAATCTAACGCTCTACACCCCACACACCCAACACTCCAAACCACAAGCATGGCACCCTCTGCCGCCGCGAGCCGTGAGATGGAGTCCGGCACCGAGCCCTCACTCTGGGGTGACTTCTTCATTACCTACGAGCAAAAACCGTTACAGGTACGGCATGGCATATTCTTCTACGGTATGAGAGGCGTATTCTTCTTCATCACCTCATACTTCACTTCTCTCACAAACTATATGAAATCCTAGAGTATAGAAAACACCCTACAATTAGACCATCCGCGTACGCTTCTATATATAGTTTAAATTTTAGAATTGCAGGCGACAATTACATAGAATGTACTAATGTATAAGATGGAAACGAATAAGTACATTGTTCTATATGTATCCATGCACCGTTGTTTGTATTTACATCTTATCTACTATCAACCCTAATCTCCCACTAAAATTTATGTGCACATGCAGAGGCACGAGGAATGGATGTTGGTGAGAGCTGATAAACTCAAAGACGACATCCGCAAGTTGTATCAAACTTGTAACAATGTCATGGAAAAAATGACTTTAGTTGATGAAGTCCAACGTCTCGGAATAAATCATCTTTTCGAAGAAGAGACCAACATTGCCCTAAAAGAAATTAGCGAGATTGAATTTACTTCCTCCAACATACATGAAGTTGCTCTTATGTTTCGTTTGCTTCGAGGACATGGATATTGGGTATCCTCAGGTATCTTGCTGCTTACAAATATAGTTTATGCATGCTCATGAGACCAAGTGGATGCACATTAGCTATTATGGAGCCAAAATTTAGTTGTCTTGCTAAATATAATGCTTCTTCTTGCAGAGGTCTTTAATAAATTCAAGGACCACAATGGATTATTCAACAAGGACATAAGTGATGAACCAAGGGGACTATTAAGTTTATATAATGCAGCTCATCTTCTCACTCATGGTGAGCCAACACTCGAAGAAGCAATTACATTTTCAAGGCATCGTCTTGAATCGATGGCTTGTCTCAAGTCCCCATTAGCTCAGCAAGTTCAACGTGCTCTTCACTTGCCACTGCCTAGGACCTGTAAGAGAGTGGAGGCACTACATTATATCTCGGAGTACAAGCAAGAGAAAGGGCACAACCCAATACTACTAGAGCTTGCAAAGCTGGATTTTAACCTTCTACAACATGTACACTTGGAGGAGCTCAAAGCTATCTCAATGTACGTTTTATAGCCATTCAAAAACTAAGATGAAAACGATAGCTATTTGTGACTAAAATAATTATGATATTAGTGGTTTCTATTCTCGTACCCTAGTCCCTACCGATGGGCGAAGTGAGTAAGTTCTACATCTAACCTAATAACTATTTTATTATAGGTGGTGGAAAGATCTTTCTGCAGACATCGAGCTCAACTATGTCCGAGATCGAGTGGTCGAGGTCTACCTTTGGGCATGTCTTGTTTTTTACGAGGAAGGCTTTGAGCTAACACGGAATATGCTTACAAAGTCATATAAACTAATAACCATCATAGATGACACATATGATAAACATGCTACCATAGAGGAATGTCGGAAACTGACCGAAGCTACATTAAGGTTTGTTTATAGTCCTGTATACATTTTTCGTCTAATTATTCCCATAAAAAGTTATAAATATTAGGAAAGTTAAACATATTAGTTGAAAAAAAGAAAATCTTAATCATTTATGTTGTAGGAATATGTTATGATAGCTTAGTATAATCAAAATTAAATTAATATAATTGGATCAAAGTATAATTATTTTTTCCCCTTATTCCAAAAGTAGAGGAAATTCAAATTATGTTGCAAGCGATATGGCCAAATAGATGCTAAAACATCACACACCTACAAAAATCTTGTCTTCATGTGTAATATAGAATAAAATGAAACAACACAGAACTATCCAACGACCTTCTGTATATTTTATTGTCTTGGATTAAAAAGAATCCAGAAAATTCACTGGAAACGACTTATCTTGTTTAATATGCAGAGAACTTAAAGTTCTATTTTCCTTAATATATTTTAAGAAATCACTTTGGTAATAAAAAAACATGACTTTTTGATTTTTTGATAGAATTAAAAGCTAGTTTATAAAAGTAACTTCAACATCACATAACCTACACTACAGATAGTTTCCTCCCATGTTTATATATACACATTATACAATCTTATTATGATATTTTAAATTGATTTAGAATCGTAAAACAACATTTTCCGTTCCAAGATTCATGTGTGACTTAATGTGCCAAGTTTATATTGGCCAAACGACAAGGCATAGTTCTAGGTCTTTCATAGAAGATATAAAATATTTTATAGTAGTGAAACTAATGTAACTTTTCTCACATTTTCATATAATGCAATTAATTGGTCATCTAGATGGGACAAGGATGCCATGTGTATTTTGCCGGAGTACTTGAAGAAATTTTATATTCAAATGTTGGGAATCTTTAAGGATATGGAGGATGAAGCATCAATTAATGGCAATAATGAGATCTCCTACCTCAAGAGACAGGTTCAATACTTTATCTTACATCACACTAGAGTTTATTTATTTGTTTTGTAGTCTTTCAATTTTTGACACAACTCTATAATGTGTTTTAATTTATTTATTTGATGCAGCTTCAAACTCAGTTCAGTTGTTATCTCCAAGAAGCTGAATGGGTACACCAGAAATACAGTCCAAGCTTTGAAGAACAGGTGAATATGTCTACGGTGACTATCGGTGTTAAAATTGCATGTGTGGGATTCGTGATTGGAATGGGAGATGCATTACCAAAGGAAGCACTTGGATGGGCTCATAGTGTCCCTAATCCTGTCATGGCATGCGCAAAGATTGCCCGTTTCACCAATGATATTGCTTCTTTTAAAGTACGTATAGTCCTTCAATTTTTAGATACTTCATACCAATGACCTTTTATCACTGATATATCACGCATGCTTCTAATAATGCACCTCACATTGTGCAATATCACGATATAGTATCATAATGCTTAAAAAGTTAGTTACTAGTCTTTCAATGTGCATCAATACCTAAATTGGTCTCGACTTACTTATTTTCTGGATTTACTTGTGAACGTTATGATATGTTTTTACATCTGATCATTGCCATGTAATCCAAATTTCTAGTTGACATCAGCATAATACTACAATCTAAGAGGCTAAGACTGCATCTAACTAGTGATCTGGTATGTATATACATGTAGCGTGGGAAGAGTAAAGGAGATATTGCAAGCTCCGTAGAATGTTACATGAATGAGAATGGTGTCACAAGGGATGCCGCTATGTCAGAAATCGGCTCGCTGATGGAATATGAGTGGAGAACTCTGAACCAAGCCCGCTTCACAGATCGAGCAATGCTCCCAATAGTCCAGCGGATTTTTGAATTTGCTACTAGCATGTTGGTATTCTACGATCGAGGAAATGAGGGATTCTCCAACAGCGGGCATATGCAGAAGACCATTGCGAGCTTCTTTGTCAATCCCATTCCCATGTAGGCTGTAATACAGAGTGCGCAATTCCATCTACAATATGCATTACAAAAATAAGTTCTAGCCACTAGAAAAGTAGTGATTATGGGCTAGTGTGGCTGTCTTACTCTGTTGACAAGTAGTGATTATGGGCTAGTGTGGCTGTCTTACTCTGTTGAAATCAGAAACTAGCAGTACCATTTCCGCGTCTTTGAATCCTAAAAGGTTTTGGAGCTATATTATCAAGTAAAGAATATGTACAATGTTTGTACTTGTAGTGTGTGCTACACTGCTACTTATCTGTGATCCAGTTCAATGTAAAATTTATATATTCTAAACTATGAAATACCGTGATATAAATAAAATTGTGTGTTATATATTTGAGTATTTCCAATATGGTAGATCGTGTAAACTATGATCCACTCAAACCACAATGATCCTTGACGTCCGGTTGTCATATAGTCATGTCTACGACATTCCATACTAGTACATGGAGATTCTCCTCGTGTTCTTCCCTACCGATGTGTTCCCTAGATATTCGGACGATGGGGCCAATCGATTGGCGAAGCGCGACATGGTGCTAGCGCATGACGTTGTTGGCGCATACCCAATTTTCTTCAGCCGTTGTAGCAAAAGACTGGGAACGACAAATTAAGAGAGCAATACTGGCCATAATCATGCATAGCGACAAAAACATTATTAATCAAAGCATAAATGGTATTACAAATCAAAAACTAAATGATCATAGAGGCTATAAGTGACTGGTTTGTAGTCATAAACATGGTGTAAGCATGCGCCAAGTCAACCAAATAAAGCATTCAACGGAGAATACTACAATAATATGCTTCAATGTGATAAAAACAACTCGTGATTCTTTCAATGGCACATAAGAACTCTCAGCTATTTGAGACAAGTCATGCTACAATAACAACTACTAAGCATGGAGTTAAAATAACATCCAACATGACATGATAAAGTTTAGCCACAGTCTATACGAGATTCTTTTTGCACCGTTATAAGCACGAAAATTGTATTACTGTTTTCCAATATCAATCATTTCAAACTAAACAAAAAATCTCCAGGAGATATATTAATGAAACAAGAGAGTACTAATACTACTCTAGTAGAAATAATAGCTCTGAATAAGAGATGCATGAAAAATATGACCTAAAAGGATTTGCAGCAGCTAGAAGAAAACCGAAGAATACAAGTATGATGAAGAATACGAGTATTCATATGAAAAAGCGGAGCATGTCTCTCTCCCACACAAGAATGTTGGGTTCCAACTATGTTTATAGAATCAAGGACAACAAGAGAAAACAAAACAAAAACAAACAGACGCTCCAAGTAAAGTGCATATGATGTGACCGAATAAAAATATAGTTTCACTAGAAGTGACCTGATAAGTTGCTAATGAAGAAGGGGATGTCTTGAGAATCCCCAATCTTAGACGCTTGAGTCTTTTTAGAATTATCTAAGATGAACTACGGGGGCATCCCCAAGCTTTTTCTTTTCCCTCTTCTTGATCACATTACATCACCTTCTTCTCTTGACCCTTGAAAACTTCCTTCACACCAAACTCAAAGTAATTCTCATTAGAGGGTTAGTGCACAATCAAAAACTCACATGTTATCCTTGGAAAAAAGTATTATTAATACTTTTTATACATTAGCTACAGCCAAAGATGTTTTGTGAAGCAAACAAATCTACTCAACAGAGTAAAAGAGAGAATGCAATTAAAAAGGCAGAATCTGTAAAAAACAGAACAATCTGTAAAGAAATTTTTTTTGGGGTACTTACGTTTCTCAAATCGAAAAACATGGAACTAAAAAAAGTTTTGGAAATAGCTGAGTATTAAGCACAAAAAATTTCAGGTCATTTTGATCTTTCTGTGATTTTATACGAGTTTAACAGTGGACATCAGAAATCTGTTTCCCGCGTAGAAATCCAAATCTAACTTCAACCTTCACTAGAGACTTTACTAGGAACAACAAATACGAGAAAATAAAGATACAAAGGAGTTGTTACAGAAGTAAACGACACCTTTACGAAAAAAGCAGAAGAAAACATTGCAGAAATAAAAACACGGGTTATCTCCCAAGATGTGTTTTCTTTAAAAGCCTTTAAGCTAGGCATGATAATTTGAGAAGATGCTCACATAAGAAGTATGAATTGAAGCCAACGAGAGCATCAAGAAGCAAACATAAATTTTTTGAATTCTAACCCACTTCCTATGAAGAAGAATCTTGTAGAAAAACAAGTCAACAAAGCACAAAGTGGCTAACATAGGAAGACAAAATAAGTGCAACTTCAAAATTTTCAACATAAAGAGAGGAGACTTAATATTATTGAGATATATGAAACTGTGTCTTCCTCTATCATAATGACCAGTGGGTCCTGAAGAAACCAGCATATAGAAGAAACACAAGAGAAATCTCAAATCTTTCATCATAAAGAGGGGAAATTTAATAACATGAAGATTTCCATAACCATATTTTCCTCTCTCAAAATAATTCTCAGTAGGATCATGAGTAGACTAAAAAATATAGCTATCACATAAAGCATTTTTATTATGAGCCACATGCATAAAATTATTATCATTACTCTCCACATAAGTAAAGTCCTTCTCATTAATAGTAGTGGGAGAAAATTCAACAAAATAGCTATCATTATAATTCTCATCACCATAATCATCAAATATAGGAGGCATATTGTAACCATAACTAATTTTCTCCTCAATAGTAGGTGGACTGAAAATAGCATGTTCATCATTGTAACCATCATATATAGAAGGCATAACATGATCACAATAATATTTATCATCAGTAGTAGGTGGAACTAGAATACCACAATCATTATAATCATCATATATTGGAAAAAAGTATCATAAAATTAAATTTGTTCCTCCGTGCTTGGGGTACTAAAAATACCATTTTCATAAAAACTAGCTTCCCCAAGCTTAGAGTTTTCTATAGCATTGGAAATAATGGTGTTCAAAGAATTCATATACTAATAACATTGCTACTAGGATGCAAATAAAGCTCCATAGGTTTTTTAATTTTCTCTTCAAAAACATCATGTCCTAATTCAAAATAAAGATTATAAAGCTCTCTCATATTTTTATTGTTTTCCATTGAGCCTAAATATAAAAACAAGGAACAAGGATCTAGTGAAAATAAAAACAAGAAAGAAAAAAGATAAAATTGCACAATCTAAAGGAAATAACTTCGAGCACTCACAAAGGATGTGAGTACCTTTTACTTTACCTCCCCGGCAACAGCGCTAGAAAAGAGCTTGATGTCTTGATACGTCATAAATGTATCCCTAATTTCTGATGTTCCATGTTGTTTTCATGTTATTTCCCACATGTTTGCTATACACTTTATGCCATTTTTATCGATTTTTCGGACTAACCAATTGACAAGATGCCACCGAGCGAGTTTCATGTTTTCTGTTGTTTTTTGTTTCAGAAAAGTTGTTCTGGAAATATTCTCGGAATTGGAAAATTGGAAGCCCGGAAGTCTTAGAAATCCCGGAGGGTCCACCGAGTCCCGAAGAGATCCGGAGGGGGGCCTGAGGGGGCCCACACCATAGGGCGGCGCGGCACCCTTGTCGCGCGAGGGGTGGTGTGGGGCCCACAGGCCTCCACCGCCTCTCCCCTTTCGCCTATTTATTCACCCCGAGGCATAAACCCTAGATATATTCCACTTTCCCGCGAAAAACAACCGAGGCCGTTGTCATCGTCATCCCGAGATCGGGAGGGTTCTGGAGCTCTCCCAGCACCCTGTCGGGAGGGAAATTCATCACCGGAGGGGTCTACACCACCATGGCCTCCTCCGAAGTGATGCGTGAGTAGTTCATCCCCGGACTACAGGTTCATACAAGTAGCTATATGGTTCTTCTATCCACTTTGTACCTCATGTTTAGACCTTATGAGCTTCCTAACATGATCAAGATTATCTTTATGTAATGCTACATGTTGTGTTTTGCTGGGATCTGATGAATGTTGAATGCTATGTCTTTTGAGTATCAATATATCATGTTATCTTCATGCATTTGTTATTTATGATCTTGCGTGATCTCTGTTGTTAGTAGATGCTCTGGCCAAGTAGATGCTAGTAACTCCAAGAGGGAGTATTTATGCTCGATAGTGGGTTCATGCCTCCTTTGCATCTGTACTCGAGTGACAGAATCGTGACGGATAAAGGATGTGATGTTGCCATTAGGGAGAAAACAACAATGCTTTTTTCTAAGGATGATGTTTGTAACACCTGGGGTGTTACCTGTTTGTTTGCTTGCATCATATGCATCACATGGCATAAGCATTGCATCATGTTTTCTAAACCACTCAAAACTCCAAAAACAATTTAAATTGTTCAAAACCCTAATGGTAAAATTCAAATAACCAACTCCAAATCAAATCAATCCTTTTCAATATGGGTTTAAATATTACAAATTTGGCAAACAAATTAAATCAAATAATGTTGGTATGTTTGCTTGATATGTGTTAAATAAAACTTTGTTTATTCCTACAATTCCCAAAATCAAACCTTATTTTAAATCCAACTACTATTTCCAATTTTGAAATAAAAAAACCAACCTTGCTTTCCATTATTGTTTTGCAACTTAATAGTAATTGTTTATCAAATTAAAACCCCAAACCTTTTCTTTTCCTCTCTCTCTCTTTTCATTACAAAAAAAAAGAGATAAAAGAAAAAGCAAAACCCCAAAGGAGGCAGGCCTTCCCTTTCTTTTTCTTTCCAGCCCAAGTTCTTTCCCTCAAGCCCAACTTGCTCTGGCCCAGTACCCCCTCCGTTTTGTCTTCTTCCTCGGGATGTCGACATCTTCAGTACGAACAGCACCGGAACCGATCGATCAACTCCATCCCCCTCCACGATGCTGTCGTACAAGCCCACCTGCCACCATAAAACTAGCCTAGCCTAAGCCTAGCCCTTCCTCCCAGCTAGCGCCGCCGTTTCCCTCTCTTTCCCCCCAAGCTCCCTCTGTCTCTGAACCTACTGAAGCACCAGCGAACACCTGCCATGGCCGGAGGAGGTAGCTCTAGGGCGGCGGGGAAAGAGTGGGCGCCGGGGACGGCCGATCGCGGGAATGGAAACGGGGGTGCACCGGCCACCCTCCCGTCCCATCGCCTCCGGCTGGGAACCACCGTGGACGACGCGCCGTCGCCGGAGACCTCCCTCCGTTTCTTCCTCGACAACTGGACGACTACAGAGCAGGTGATCGATCGCCCCTGCCTTTCTCTCCTCTCGCTCTGTCCGCCCCGCCCACGACCCTCACACCGGCCGCACCCAAGCACACGCACGCCTCACCGCGCGGTGTGCCCGCGAGTCGCCGGCCGCCGGCGGGCGCCAACTGCCTGTCCGCCTCGCTCGATGTCCTCTGAACCTGCAGCGAGTGCGACCTGAACAAAGTTCAGTTAAGTTCAGTTATGCGGCCTAACTGAACAATAAACACCCCTGTACCCCTTACGTTTCACGATTCGAGCCTTAGCCGCACCGGTAGTACCCGTCGTGCGCAGCCGTGAGGGGGTGGGTTCGATCCCCCCCTCGCGCAACTTTTTCGCGGATTTAACCACGGCCAGGCCCACAGGTCATTGACCGTGTGTGCCACCTCACCCGCACCCACCTCGCTGGCAGCACGGTGGCACTGGCCCCACACGTATTACAGCGAGAGTAGACCCACCCGCGGTGCAAAAAGTCCCTGGACATTAAATAAAAATTGCAGAAAAAGTTTAAAACTTCCAAATTGAATATCTCTTAAACAGTAATTCCAAATCCAATAATTTAAACATGTTTCCCACTCCAAATTTCCTGAACTTTTCAAATATGCATTTTGTTTCCTGTTTTGAATTTTCAAAATGCAATTTAAATTTGAATTCAAATAATTCAATTGTAATTTGCAATAATTCATAAATAATTCATACTAATTCCAAATAAGACAAACAAAATATGTTTTCCACACCATTTTGAATAACCTTTTCAAATATAAAATTTGTTTCCTGGTTTGAATAATTTAAATTGCCTAAACAATTTAAATCTTGTTTAATTCAATTAAAAATTGTTTAATATTGTTTAATTCATAATTAAATAATCCTAAGTCCAATTTCAAAATGTGAAACATGTAATCCAACTAAAATTTGATGTTCTTTTCAAATATCAACTTTGTTATTTGTTTTGAACATTTTAAATGGTTGAAAACAACAAATACTTGTGTGTTCCCTTTAAGGCACCCAAAATTCCCTAACTTAATAATAAAATTCTAAATTGCTACACCCTATTTTAATTTGATTCTAATGTTGTTATTTTGCTGTTTTCCTCATCCATGCATCATGCTAATCCACTTTCACCTATTGGTTAGTTGGAAAACAATTGTTTCAACCATAATTCATGGGCTGTTCATATGCAACTCAAATTGCATATGGGTCCATTTAAATTTGTTTATCTTGTCAACTAGTTTACCTTGATGCACCTTTAAACTTGTCATGCATCCATGTCTTGATCATGCTGGATCTTTTGCCGTAGTAGTAATTGTTGCATTCCGGTGTTTGTTCGAGGTTCGTTGCTTCTTCCCGGATAGGACGTTGAGATGATGTGAGCAACGACAAGTTCTGCTACCTTGCGGGATCTCAGGCAAGTATACTCACTTGCATGCCATATGGCTGCCTTTCATCACTTGTTACCGATACTTCCGTTGTTCTTTTCTGCTAGCCTTAGTAGTAGTTGTTTCTGTTACGAACCTATCACATGAATCCTTTAACCACTGATATTGCCTCACCTCCCCTCCTATAACCTTTGCTTGAGCCTGTGTCTTACTATCTTGCTTAGGGTTGTTTTGCTCGAGTCTGTTACCCGTTACTTTCTGTTATTACTTACTTATGTTCCGGGGGCTCGATGTTTAATCAATCCATCAATCATGCTAATGTTACTATCAATAATAAATTTGATGATAAGGCACCGGCGGGAGGCCCAGGGTGGTTTTGAGGCCCGCTAGTGTCGACCCCCTAATTAGGAAAAGGGTCTTGTCTACTGATCCATGATGAGCGCACTACCCGCATTTGGGGAGTATGGGCTCCCCCTCAGTTTGACTCGATTCGCATCTCGTCCAAATCGCCGTACTAGTTCGGGCTTTCCATTTGCTGCATGCATGATCTTGCGAGCCCTTGGTACCCGGGTGGAACTTTCGTAGTCGGCATTTAGGGCGGCGTGGTCTTAGAGTGCTATGAGGGTCCCCTTTTCTTCGTGGGGCTCGATTAGCCGCGCACGCACAGCACGCGGTGCTTTGGGCTTGATGCGAAGAAGGGTTGGATTGTGTTGAGTGCCCCGCTTGGTGGAGTGGCCGCTCCATCTGGCGGGATATTCATGAGTGTCGGTTACTATGGTGCAACCCTGCAGGGATAATCTTCTCGAGAAGCCGTGTTTTCCGCGGTTATGGATTACTTGGTGAAAGTACTGGCTAACAAGTACTCAGGACAACTTCAACATAATGATCAATCATGTTTCACCCAATGATTAATAACTTGACTAGTAATAGGTTATTCACACAATAACTTGACTCACCTTTAATACTACGGTGTGAGTTATCCTCGGGTTGCTTCTTCGGATAAGGGGCGAGATCCAGGATGGGTTTGTTTGAAGTTATCTTTCAGTTGGTTACTATCACTCGATCTTATCTCCTTTCTGATAGTTGGAAGTAATAGAATCTCTGTAGTTGGTTAGTGCAGCCCGTTGTCGCTTATTTGCAATAACCCCTTCCTTTCCGTTGATCCTAAAGTATTTGTATCTTGCGATGATTGGCTACGCCGGTATTCTTGTGAGTATGGGTTTTATCCCCCTTGCCAGTACTTAACCGTACTGACCCACGAATCTCTTTCGTGGCTGCAAATTCCAACTTGCAGTCAACAGGTTTGAAGTCTGACGACGTTAGCTTGGGAATCCCTCCGGCTTGGCCTGGGCAGGGATTGGACGCCTTCGGTTATCTTCAGGACTCTTAGTCCAATTTGGATCTTGTCCGTAGACGGACGATGTTTGTTTCTTCCGCTGTTATTTGGATCTTTGTATTGTATCAGTTGTATCCCTGGCCCTTCTGAGTCATCTTGTATCTATCTGTTTCTGTTGTAATTGTGGATTATTCGAGAACTATTGTAATGTTATCATAAATGGCAACCTGGAATCGGTTATTATGCGGATTTGGCGGGAATGCTGAAATCTGCATAGTGCCCGATCTCGGGGCGTCACAAAATGGTATCAGAGCCTTGGTTCCGATTCCCGATATTGTTTCGATACGAATGGTTATCGAAGCAACGGGTCCGCAAAGCCTGTAGGTTAACCTAGCTAACGGTCGTTGTTTCTAGAGTGTCGAAAACTATTTCTGCTAAACTATTTTGGAAAAACATCTCAATAGGGTTCTTGTTTTCTCCTTATCCCTATTCTGTTTCCCCTCCCATCTCATTTGTTTTGGAGTCTTTTCCCCTTTGTCTATCTTTCAAGGTGTTAGGATCCTACGTGGGTGGACGTTTTCTGAGCCTTTAACCTAATAGGTTCGATCATCGGAAGATTCCTGGTGGAAGAACATCGTCGTCACTCCGAGCAAGAATCCCTTGTTAGTGGTGTCGAGAAGCCCTTGTTAGTGGTGTCGAGGAGATCAGCTGGAAGCATGAAGAATCGATAGTCGAACTTCTTTCCTCTCCCCGGTTAACAGGTGGATTGCGAGGGCGCAATCCCTTGTTAGTGGTGTCGTCTGTAACACCTGGGGTGTTACCTGTTTGTTTTCTTTTTTTTTTTGCTTGCATCATAGGCATCACATAATCATTGCATCATGTTTTCCAAACCACTCAAAACTCCAAAACAATTTAAATTGTTCAAAACCCTAATGGTAAAATTCAAATAACCAACTCCAAATCGAATCAATCCTTTTTCAATATGGGTTTAAATATTACAAATTTGGCAAGCAAATTAAATCAAATAATGTTGGTATGTTTGCTTGATATGTGTTAAATAAAACTTTGTTTATTTCTACAATTCCCAAAATCAAACCTTATTTTAAATCCAACTACTATTTCCAATTTTGAAATAAAAACCAACCTTGCTTTCCATTATTGTTTTGCAACTTAATAGTAATTGTTTATCAAATTAAAACCCCAAACCTTTTCTTTTCCTCTCTCTCTCTTTTCATTACAAAAAAAAAAGAGATAAAAGAAAAAGCAAAACCCCAAAGGAGGCAGGCCTTCCCTTTCTTTTTCTTTCCAGCCCAAGTTCTTTCCCTCAAGCCCAACTTGCTCTGGCCCAGTACTCCCTCCGTTTTGTCTTCTTCCTCGGGATGTCGACATCTTCAGTACGAACAGCACCGGAACCGATCGATCAACTCCATCCCCCTCCACGATGATGTCGTACAAGCCCACCTGCCACCATAAAACTAGCCTAGCCTAACCCTAGCCCTTCCTCCCAGCTAGCGCCGCCGTTTCCCTCTCTTTCCCCCAAGCTCCCTCTGTCTCTGAACCTACTGAAGAACCAGCGAACACCTGCCATGGCCGGAGGAGGTAGCTCTAGGACGGCGGGGAAAGAGTGGGCGCCGGGGACGGCCGATCGCGGGAATGGAAACGGGGGTGCACCGGCCACCCTCCCGTCCCATCGCCTCCGGCTGGGAACCACCGTGGACGACGCGCCGTCGCCGGAGACCTCCCTCCGTTTCTTCCTCGACAACTGGACGACTACAGAGCAGGTGATCGATCGCCCCTGCCTTTCTCTCCTCTCGCTCTGTCCGCCCCGCCCACGACCCTCACACCGGCCGCACCCAAGCACACGCACGCCTCACCGCGCGGTGTGCCCGCGAGTCGCCGGCCGCCGGCGGGCGCCAACTGCCTGTCCGCCTCGCTCGATGTCCTCTGAACCTGCAGCGAGTGCGACCTGAACAAAGTTCAGTTAAGTTCAGTTATGCGGCCTAACTGAACAATAAACACCCCTGTACCCCTTACGTTTCACGATTCGAGCCTTAGCCGCACCGGTAGTACCCGTCGCGCGCAGCCGTGAGGGGGTGGGTTCGATCCCCCCCTCGCGCAACTTTTTCGCGGATTTAACCACGGCCAGGCCCACAGGTCATTGACCGTGTGTGCCACCTCACCCGCACCCACCTCGCTGGCAGCACGGTGGCACTGGCCCCACACGTATTACAGCGAGAGTAGACCCACCCGCGGTGCAAAAAGTCCCTGGACATTAAATAAAAATTGCAGAAAAAGTTTAAAACTTCCAAATTGAATATCTCTTAAACAGTAATTCCAAATCCAATAATTTAAACATGTTTCCCACTCCAAATTTCCTGAACTTTTCAAATATGCATTTTGTTTCCTGTTTTGAATTTTCAAAATGCAATTTAAATTTGAATTCAAATAATTCAATTGTAATTTGCAATAATTCATAAATAATTCATACTAATTCCAAATAAGACAAATAAAATATGTTTTCCACACCATTTTGAATAACCTTTTCAAATATAAAATTTGTTTCCTGGTTTGAATAATTTAAATTGCCTAAACAATTTAAATCTTGTTTAATTCAATTAAAAATTGTTTAATATTGTTTAATTCATAATTAAATAATCCTAAGTCCAATTTCAAAATGTGAAACATGTAATCCAACTAAAATTTGATGTTCTTTTCAAATATCAACTTTGTTATTTGTTTTGAACATTTTAAATGGTTGAAAACAACAAATACTTGTGTGTTCCCTTTAAGGCACCCAAAACTCCCTAACTTAATAATAAAATTCTAAATTGCTACACCCTATTTTAATTTGATTCTAATGTTGTTATTTTGCTGTTTTCCTCATCCATGCATCATGCTAATCCACTTTCACCTATTGGTTAGTTGGAAAACAATTGTTTCAACCATAATTCATGGGCTTTTCATATGCAACTCAAATTGCACATGGGTCCATTTAAATCTGTTTATCTTGTCAACTAGTTTACCTTGATGCAGCTTTAAAACCTGTCATGCATCCATATCTTGATCATGCTGGATCTTTTGCCGTAGTAGTAATTGTTGCATTCCGGTGTTTGTTCGAGGTTCGTTGCTTCTTCCCGGATAGGACGTTGAGATGATGTGAGCAACGACAAGTTCTGCTACCTTGCGGGATCTCAGGCAAGTATACTCACTTGCATGCCATATGGCTGCCTTTCATCACTTGTTACCGATACTTCCGTTGTTCTTTTCTGCTAGCCTTAGTAGTAGTTGTTTCTGTTACGAACCTATCACATGAATCCTTTAACCACTGATATTGCCTCACCTCCCCTCCTATAACCTTTGCTTGAGCCTGTGTCTTACTATCTTGCTTAGGGTTGTTTTGCTCGAGTCTGTTACCCGTTACTTTCTGTTATTACTTACTTCTGTTCCGGGGGCTCGATGTTTAATCAATCCATCACTCATGCTAATGTTACTATCAATAATAAATTTGATGATAAGGCACCGGCGGGAGGCCCAGGGTGGTTTTGAGGCCCGCTAGTGTCGACCCCCTAATTAGGAAAAGGGTCTTGTCTACTGATCCATGATGAGCGCACTACCCGCATTTGGGGAGTATGGGCTCCCCCTCAGTTTGACTCGATTCGCATCTCGTCCAAATCGCCGTACTAGTTCGGGCTTTCCATTTGCTGCATGCATGATCTTGCGAGCCCTTGGTACCCGGGTGGAACTTTCGTAGTCGGCATTTAGGGCGGCGTGGTCTTAGAGTGCTATGAGGGTCCCCTTTTCTTCGTGGGGCTCGATTAGCCGCGCACGCACAGCACGCGGTGCTTTGGGCTTGATGCGAAGAAGGGTTGGATTGTGTTGAGTGCCCCGCTTGGTGGGAGGCATCCCATCTGGCGGGATATTCATGAGTGCGGTTGCTATGGTGCACCCCTGCAGGGTAAATCTTCTCGAGAAGCCGTGTTTTCCGCGGTTATGGATTACTTGGTGAAAGTACTGGCTAACAAGTACTCAGGACAACTTCAACATAATGATCAACCATGTTTCACTCAATGATTAATAACTTGACTAGTAATAGGTTATTCACACAATAACTTGACTCATCTTTAATACCACGGTGTGAGTTATCCTCGGATTGCTTCTTTGGATAAGGGGCGAGATCCAGGATGGGTTTGTTTGAAGTTATCTTTCAGTTGGTTACTATCACTCGATCTTATCTCCTTTTCTGTTAGTCAGAAGTAATAGAAACTCTGTAGTTGGTTAGTGCAGCCTGTTGTCGCTTATTTGCAATAACCCCTTCCTCTCCGTTGATCCTAAAGTATTTGTATCTTGTGATGACTGGCTACGCCGGTAACTTGTGAGTATGGGTTTTATCCCCCTTGCCAGTACTTAACCGTACTGACCCACGAATCTCTTTCGTGGCTGCAAATTCCAACTTGCAGTCAACAGGTTTGAAGTCTGACGACGTTAGCTTGGGAATCCCTCCGGCTTGGCCTGGGCAGGGATTGGACGCCTTCGGTTATCTTCAGGACTCTTAGTCCAATTTGGATCTTGTCCGTAGCCGGACGTTTGTTTCTTCCGCTGTTATTTGGATCTTTGTAATGTATCAGTTGTAACCCCGGCTCGTGTGAGTCATCTTGTATCAATCTGTTTCTGTTGTAATTGTGGATTATTCGTGAACTATTGTAATGTTATCATAAATGGCAACCTGGAATCGGTTATTATGCGGATTTGGCGGGAATGCTGAAATCTGCATAGTGCCCGGTCCCGGGGCGTCACAATGTTATTGTTTACATTACACACTTTGCTTACTGCAATTATCTGTTGCTTGCAACTTAATACCCAACGTTTTTTCGGATGATATTTGGAGGGTGGATTATTAGTCATAGATGCAGTAGGATAACGGTCTATGTATTTTGTTGTAATGCCCGCATGAATCACATAGTAATCTTTATGTCTTGCATATGCACTACGGTGCAGCCTCTATTTCTGTCAATTGCCAAGTTGTAATTTGTTCACCACACATGTTATCTATCTTTCACGGAGAGACACCACTAGTGAACTGTGGAACCCGGTCCTGTTTCCTTCTGAAGTTACTCCTTCTGAACCGGTAGTGCGCCCTGCCATCTCAGATGCTTTAACCTTCTGAAATTACTCCTTCCTCCTACTGGTCGATTCAACCTTGGTTTCTTTTTGAGGGAAACTTGCTACTGTGCTCTTCATACCTTCCTCGTGGGGTCTCCCAACGAACGTGTGTATCACGCGCATCAAGCTAATTTTCTTGTGTTGTTGCCGAGGAGGAAGAGAATTTCTGCAAGGGGAGTCTCTCACTTCCAATCTCTTTGCTTTGTTTTAGTTTTGCTTGTTTTATTTTATTTTGTCTTGTTTGCTTCTCTTTATAAAAAACACACAAAAAAATTAGTTGCTCTTGTTATTTTGTTATTATCTTTCATCATGTTGCCTCCTAAGTTTACCTTTAAAGATCTTCCAGTTGGTAGTGGTTCTATACTTGGAAAGGATACAATTAAAGAATTCTTTAATCATGTTAGTAAGCATGAAAATTTAGAGGAAAACCCATAGTAGAACTTGCTCCAAATTCTGAAATTGCTGCAATTTCTCTGATTCACCTATTGGAAGCTAGGTTTGTTAACCTTCATCCCACATTGCAGCATATGTTCCTCAACTTGAACAATATTAAAGACATCGAGAAAAGAAATTTTATTTTAGAAACCATGCTTAAAGAATTTGGAGATGTTTCTATAGAAGCTAGTAAAGTGTTCAATCGTTTCAGTATGCTAGGCTCATGCGTAGATGTTGTTGGTGCTCTCAAAAATGCTGAACCTAAAAAGAAAAATGAAGAGAAAATACCAATTCCCTTCAAATTGATAGCATTGCATGAAGCCCTAGAAAAGAATTTTGATTGAATTGTTCCTGAGAATTTATTTGATGAGAATAGTGAACCTAAAAGTTCTACGAGAGGAGCCTATGAAACTCACTTCGATAAAATACAATGCATTACTAAGTAATTACCAACCTTGTTTTGGATGCTTCTTCACTGGAAAATACTTGATTCCATTTTTCTGGGCCTAGCTAAAAAGCGTTAAAGAAAAACACTTCTTGGGAGATAACCCATGGTTTTATTTTTGCTTTGTTTTTCTCTGTTTTCTTTGAGTCAAAGGTTGTTCTGGTTTTGACAGATTATGCCATTTTTCTTGCATTGGCTCTTTTGCAATGTCGAGTGGATTTATTTGCTTCACGAAACATCAGTTGCTGTAGCTAATGTTTAAAAGTATAAATAGAACTTGTTCCATACATAACCCATGATTTTTTATTTGTTTCACTAACCCTCTAATGCGAAATACTTTTTGAGTATGGTATGAAGGAAGTTTTCAAGTGTCAAGAGAAGAGGTGATATATGTGATCAAGAAGAGTGCAAGGTCAAAGCTTGGGGATGCCCCCATGGTTCATCCAAGAATATTTTTAGAAGACTCAAGCATCTAATCTTGGGGATTCCCAAGGAATCCCCTTCTTCATCAACTATCTATCAGGTCACTTCTCGTGAAACTATATTTTTATTCGGTCACATCATATGAAGTTTACTTAGAGCGTATGTTTGTTTTTCTTTTGTTTAACTTTGTTTTCTTTTGTTTTCCTTGCTGCAATAATATCATTGTGTTGGAACGCGTAGAGATAAACAAAAACTTTTCCTACGCGATGCTTCCAAGATCTAGCCGAGGTAGAAGGCCACGAGTATTACCACTAGACACGCAGGTGCGGATTATCGATGCAGCGCGTCGGGGCAGTGCAGTCCCACGATCCGGTCCGCCCGATCCAATCCCTCGAACGTCGAAATACTGAACGTACAGCACCTCTGCCGGTATCCACACGTACGAGGAGGAGCTCCGACGGCGGACTGCTAGGTCCGGTGCGACGGCTGGACTGAGTGGGGCTAGGGTTCCCAACGCATGGGAGAGAGGACTAACGTGCCCGCTGGGCAACCTGCGCCCCTGCTTATATAGCGTATGGTAATGGGCTTCACAACACTTGTGGCCCATTCCCTATGTGAGTCCGACTCACAAAACTAGTCCATTTCTGGTTCGGGTCCAACCCGACCAATATTTGCTCCCGCTCTTAAGTGTGCGACCCTGCAGGCTCATGGCGACTTGGACACGACTGGAGTCCAACTCCCAATCGATCAATCGGTAGCGGCTCCTAGCAGAACGTGCCGACTCCCAAGTACCATTGAGTCATGACGACATACCTTTCAATGTGATATTCATCTTAGTCCCTTTTGCCTCACGATATACCTTGTCGAGCTATAGGCGATTTATCGTCATCCCTTAAATAGATCAACTCTCTTCTCGATCTGTGACATGTGATTCATCTAACTAACTCTTAGTCAACCGACACAGTTAACACTTAACTGAGTCGCGCATGGCCATGCTTCCTGAATCATATCACTCGAGAGGGCCCAAAGAATATCTCTCCATTCGGAGGGGCAAAATCCCATCTTGATTATCCACATCACGCAGCTTGCTTCTCATTCGACCCGAACTCTTTCTTTATAGTTGCCTTGTCACAGAACAACGTTTGACAGAACCTAAGTCGGTGATCCACAACTCGGATTGTGCGACAACCTCAGGTCTAAGGATTACATTGATTGAGACATGCAAATGACGACTTGATCGTTGCATCTCAATGTGGGTCAGTCCGACTTGCTAAACTCTTTAGCCAAGTCCGTGAACGTTGGAATGGCATCACCATGCCCATGACAAGTGGAACCGTGTCATCAGCCAACACTCACATTAGTCTAGGGTGTGTGTCCAGCACAACCTAAATGACCAAGGACAATCTAGTATGAACAACATGAATATATAGTTCCACAATCGAATCACATATTCAATGACATATATCAGATGTTCAAAACAAGGACAACTTAATAACTTTATGAATACAGTGGGAATTACATCATACATGATTGCCTCTAGGGCATATTCCCAACACATTGGACCTAGAATCCTTGTTTGGGAGAGACACACGCTCCGCTTTTTCGTTTGAATACTTGCTATGCTAGTATTCTTATCTTTTCTTCTAGTTACTGCAAAAATTCTTGTTTAGCTCTTGTTTTCATTGCATCTCTTATTCAGAGCTATTAGTTTTAGTAGTGTTATGTGAGTACTCTCATGTTTGCTTGCTGTAGCATGTAGAGCATTTTTGTTAAAACATATTTTGTATGGTGCTTGTTGGGAAAAGAAACTGTTGCTTGAAGTATAATTTTTAACGGTGCAAGTAGAAGCTTGTATAGACTGTGGCTAGAACTTTTTAATATCATGCTAAATGTTATTTTAATTTTAAAGCTTTGTGGTTATTTAGTAGCATTATTAGCCTCAAATAGCTGAGAGTGTTTAATGTGTCATTGAAAGAATCATGAGTTGTTCTTGTCATATTGAATCATAAATTTGCGGCATTCTCCTTTGAATGTTTTATTTGGTTGACTTGGCGCAGGCTCACACCATGTTTATGACTATGAACCAGTCACTAATAGCCTCTATGATCATTTAGTTTTAGAATTTGTGGTATCACTTATGCTTTCACTAATGATGTTTATGTCGCTATGCATGATTATGGCTCTTGTGCTCTCTTGATTTGTCGCTCCCAGTCTTTTGCTAGCCTCCACCTGTACTGAGTATGGAATTATACTCGTGCATCTAACTCCCTAAAACCAATATATTTCCATTGTTTCCACCATTCCTACCTACTTGTGGTATTTAACTGCCACTCCAAGTAAATTGCTCATGTGTTACCTTTAAAACCTTCAAAATTATTCCTGTTTTGTGTTCCTGTTTTTACTCATGAGGACATAAATATGGAATCTTTATCTCACTTGTTGATTGGATTTCACACCTTGTACTAGTGGCTTCATCGCTTATCCAATTGATAGAAGAGCTAGCAGCGGGGTGCCCAACCACAAATTAATACACACAAACTCTCTTCACTATTTTTGCCCCTGATTTATCAGTCAAAGCATAATTGTGTAAACAAAATAGAGAGAGTGATGACCCTCTACACCAGTTGCGTCCTTCATATGGGAGCCGCTCTTGTGAAATCTAGTTGGCTTGTGACGTACTGTATTTTCTGTTTACCATTTGTTTACATTAGCATACATCTCCCAAAATATAGACACTCCTCCATGGTATGTGATTGTTGACAGACACCCGAGGATTCGGTTAGCCATGGTTTGTGTAAGATGGATGGGAGGAGTGTCAAACTTTTAATACCTCTATTAATAAAATAAAAGATCTAGCACTTGAGTGATCCATGCTTCCGTCTGCGAAGGGCCTTTCTTTTACTTTTATATTGAGTCTTGATACATCTCCAATGTATCTATAATTTGTGATGCTCCATGATCATATTATGTCAATTGCTACATGTTTTCTCCCTTATTTATAGCATTTTTATACGTTTTCCGGGACTAAACTATTTACAAGATGCTAAGTGCTAGTTCCCTGTTTTCTGCTGTTTTTGGATTCAGAAAAGTTGTTCTGGAAACATTCTCAGAATTGGACCCCACAAAGCCCGAAGTGCCTATTTTCCCGGAAGCATCCAGAAGACCAAAGAAGAGCCGAAGACGGGCACCAGGGGAGCCACACCATAGGGTAGCGCGTCCTCCCCCTGGCTGCGCCAGCTATGGGTGTGCCCCCCCCAGGCCTCCACCGCCTTTGCCCTTTCGCCTATTTATTCCCGCCGGATGGAAACCCCTAGGCACCTGATAAAAAATCCCAGAAAAGTTCCACAGCCGCCGTCGTCGTCAACCCTAGATCAGGGGGTTCGGGAGCTGTCTCCCGGCACCCTGCGGAGAGGAAATCATCACCATGCCTGCCTTCGGAGTGATGCGTGAGTAATTCATCCTTGGACTACGGGTCCATAGCAGTAGCTAGATGGTTGTCTTCTCCTCATATGCCTCCATGTTTAGATCTCGTGAGCTGCCTATCATGATCGAGATAGATCTTATGTAATCCTATATGTTGTGTTTGCTAGGATCCGATGAATATTGAACTTATGCCAAGTTGATTATAGTCTTTATTGCATATGTGTGATCTTGCACGCTTTCCGTTGCTAGTGGTTGCTCTGGCCAAGTAGTTGCTTGTGACTCCAAGAGGGAGTATTTATGCTAGATAGTGGGTTCATGCCTCCTTTTAACCTGTGCTCGAATAACAGAAACGTGACGGGGGAGATGTGCTGTTGCCACTAGGGAGAAAACAGCGGTGTGACTGCCCGCGTGTACAATCATTTATTACATTACACACATTGTTTAATGCAGTTATCTGTTGCTTGCAACTTAATACCTAAGGGGGTTCGGATGATAACCTGAGGGTGGATTATTAGTCATAGATGCAGATGGATTTCGATCTATGTATTTTGTTGTAATGCCCGCACTAAATATCATAGTAGTCATCTTGTTATAATGTGCACTACGGTGCAACCTTTATTTGTCAATTGCCCAGCTGTAATTTGTTCACCCAGCATGCTATCTTTTATGGAGAGACACCACTAGTGAACCTATGAACGTCGGTCCATTTTCCTACACTGTTAAACAAACCACAACAATTTCCTTCTTTCTTTACTTACTGCAAGCATACACCGTTTTCCACACTATACGTCTAATCTTTGTTTTCAGCAAGACCGGTGAGATTGACAACCTCACTGTACCGTTGGGGAAAAGTATTTTGGTTGTGTTGCGTGCAGGTTCCACGTTGTTGCTGACACCGGTGAAGCGACAACACCACCGTCAGTGGAATCAACCTTCCAAAGGTCCTTTTTATCCTACTGGATTGATAACCTTGGTTCTTAACTAAGGATAAAACTCCTACCGCTGTGCTCATCACACCCTCCTCTTGGGGTCTCTCAACGAGTGCACGATCTGCACCATCAAGGACTTTTTCTGGCGCCATTGCTGGGGAGAAGGAAGTCTTCTGGCAAGGGGAGTCTCTCACTCTCAACCTCTTTATTTTATTTATTGTCTTGTTTTTATTTTTGTCTTGTTTTTCTTCTCTATATTATAAACACAAAAAAATTAGTTTACTTTATAGCTGTTATTTATTTGCTTGCTTTTATTTTACTAGAATGAGTATTCCTGAAGTTGAGGTTCATTCTTTTAGGCAAAAGGGGATGAGAGTTTAAAAGATGCTTGGTATAGAATAAATGATGGTCATAATAAATGTACAAAAAACATTCTACATTGATACTCCTGAGGAACTTTTATGTTGGTATTTCTGGCTGGTATAGGCATGTGTTAGATACTCTTACGGGTGGAAATTTTCTAGGAACTCCTGCCTTGGAAGCCTGCAATTTGATTGAAAGCTTAGTAGGAGCATCCCCCCATTACAACTTTTAAAACTGAGATCATTTTGGAGGATGTTATTAATAAACTATACTCTTTGGAAATGAACTTACCAATATTCTTTGATAATGCTAGCAAATTTAATGAATCAATAATTACTATTGATAAAAGAATCACTGCTCTATAAGCTAGCAACACTCATGATAATCAAAATTTTAGGATTGGTAAACTAGAGGATGCTATGGGAACTTTAAGCTCAACCTTTTCATCTCTTAAATTCAAAAAGGAGAAAGCCTTTGTGGGAAAGGAGCAAAGATTCATGTATGTTCCCAAGATAACTAAACCTAAATCTCAATATGTGCTGAAAATTGCTAAAACAATTAATGAAACTAAGAGTGACCTTCATGTTGAATATTCAGAAACACCTAGAGTGCCTATAGCTGAAAATAATGATTAGAGGAAGTTATAGATGTTGATGATTCACTTAAAAATACTTGAGTTGCTTTCTATGCCTAGCTGAAAGGCGTTAAAGAAAAGCGCTACTGGGAGACAACCCGGTTTATTTCTATGTTTTCAATCAGTTTTCCTATATTTTCTTTTGTGTTCTTTGCACTTGGGTGTTGTCTATTTCCTTAGAAACCCTGCTGTAACTTTTCTTTCGTGTTTTTGTTGAGCCAAGTAAAGCCTCTAGTGGAAAGTTGAGACTATATTTCGGAATTCTGCGCAGGAAACAGATTTCAGCTGTCCACTGTTAAATACGAATAAAATCGCAGAAAGTTCAAAATGACCTGAACTTTTTTGTGCGTAATCCTGGGCTGTATACGCAACTTTTCTTAGTTGACCACCTTTGAGTTGAGCAACATAAGATTTTAGAAAAAAAATCTATCTTTACCTGCTGTTCTGCTTTGACAGATTTGTGCCAATAATTGCATTTGCGTCTTAACCTCTTTCTTTTGGTGTTCTTTTGAGAAAAAGAGTTTTAAAAGAAGTTGTGACAGTAGAGAATGTGTTTTTGAGTGCTAGGCTTGTGTTTAAACTAAACCATGTGAATTTATTATTTCGATTGCACTAATGTTGCTAATGAAGATTGTGAGAAATTTGGTGCGAAGAAAGTTTTCAAGGGTCAAGAGAAGAGGATGATATGATGTGATGAAGAAGAGTGAAGAGCCTAAGCTTTAGGGAGCCCAGCAAATTCCAAGAAGGCTTTTTTCTTTCAATTTGTTTTTAATTTTGCAATAATCTTGGTTGGACCCCAACATTCTTTTACTGGAGAGTGTCACGCTCCACTTTTTCATGGGAATACGTTGTATTCTTAATCTTTGTCTAGCTGCTGCATTTATTTAGCTCATGTTTTGTATGCATCTGTTATCAGAGCTATTAGTTTTAGTAGTTTTATATGAGTACTCTCATGTTTGCTTGCTGTACCATAAAGAGTATTTTTGTTAAAACATATCTTGTATGGTGCTTGTTGGGAAAAGAAACTGCTGCTTGATGTAGAATTTATAACAGTGCAAGTAGAAGCTTGTATAGACTGTGGCTAGAACTTTTTCATGCCATGCTAAATGTTATTTTAGTTTTAAAGCCTTATGGTTATTGAGTAGCATGAATAGCCTCAAATAGGTGAGAGTGTTTAATATGTCTTGAAAGACTCATGCGTTGTTCTTGTCATAGTAAAGCATCAATTTATGGTATTCGCTTTCGAATATTTTATTTGGTTGACTTGGCGCATGCTCATACCATGTTTATGACTACGAACCAGTCATGAATATCCTCCATGACCACTTAGTTTTTGAACTTGTGATACCTCTTATGCTTTAATTAATGATGCTTATGTCGCTATGCATGATTATGACTCTTATGCTCTCTTGATTTGTCGCTCCCAGTCTTTTACTAGCCTCCAGTTGTACTGAGTATGGAATTCTACTCGTGCATTCAAATCCCTTAAACCAAAGTTTTCCCATTGTGTACACCGTACCTACCTACATGTGGTATTTCATTGCCACTCCAAGTAAATTTCTCATGTGTTACCTTTAAAACTTTCAAAATTACTCATGTTTTGTGTTCTTGTTTTTGCTCATGAGGACGTCAATAGAGAATCTTTATCTCACTTGTTGACTAGATTTCACACCCTGGAGCAGTGGCTTCATCCGCTTATCCAAACGATAGAAGAGCTGGCAGCGGGGTGTCCAGCCCCAAATTAATACAAACAGATTCTCTTCACTATTTTTGTCCCCGATTTATCAGTCAAAGCATAATTGTGTAAACAAAAGAGAAACAGGGTTGACCTTCTACACCAGTTGTGTCCTTCACAATGGGAGCCGCTCTTGTCAATCCAGTTGGCTTGTGACGTACTGTATTGTCTGTTTACCATTCATTGACATTAACATACACCTCTCCTAAAATATAGACACTCCTTCACGGTATGTGATTGTTGGCAGGCACCCGGGGATTCGGTTAGCCATGGTTTGTGAAAGGTGGATGGGAGGAGTGTTAAACTTTTAATACCTCTGTTTAATAAAATAAAAGGCTCTAGCACATGAGTCATCCTTGATTCCCTCTGCGAAGGGCCTTTCTTTTACTTTTATGTTGAGTCTCCATCTTCTAACTTTATGCACAGTTGAGAGAGCATTTTTGCCATTCTGAGTTCTTTGTGCATTTGTCCATAAACATCAATAATTGCTTCATAATGTGATATTATTTGTTCTTAAATTATTTGTTCTAGTCTTCCTTATGAACTTTGAAGGTGTCCTGACATTTATGTTTCATCCCACTCTTAAGGACTAGCGAAATACCACTTTGCCATGTTTTCTCTGTACCTGAAACAAACGTTTATCTTTCTTTGCATTATTATCCATGATCCTTTATTTAAGATACTCTTCATGATGCAAAGTGATTGCTATGCTTTATTAATAAAGTTCTATTTATCATGTTTGTGTTTGAAGTTCTATTATCTCAGCATACATATGCTTTTACATTATAATGATCAAGTTTATGGTAGTAGCATGTCACCTCAGCAATTATTGTGTTTTATCGTTTACCTACTCGATGACGAGTAGGAACTAAACTTGGGGATGCTTGATACGTCTCCAACGTATCTATAATTTCTGATGCTCCATGATCATATTATGCCAATTGCTATATGTTTTCTCCCTTATTTATAGCATTTTTATACGTTTTCCGGGACTAACCTATTAACAAGATGCCAAGTGCCAGTTCCCTGTTTTCTGCTGTTTTTGGTTTCAGAAAAGTTGTTCTGGAAACATTCTCGGAATTGGACCCCACAAAGCCTGAAGTGCTTATTTTCCCCTGAAGCATCCAGAAGACCGAAGAAGAGTCGAAGACGGGCAACTGGGGGGCCACACCATAGGGTGGCGCGGCCGAGGGGTGTGACTCCCCCAGGCCTCCACCGCCTTT
This sequence comes from Alopecurus myosuroides, assembly GCA_028641055.1. NCBI lineage: Eukaryota > Viridiplantae > Streptophyta > Magnoliopsida > Poales > Poaceae > Alopecurus > Alopecurus myosuroides. Next base: position 22,621,211 of record CM054058.1, read on the forward strand.
GCCCTTTCGTCTATTTATTCCCCCCGGATGGAAAACCCTAGGCACCTGATAAAAAATCCCAGAAAAGTTCCGCAGCCGCCGTCGTCGTCAACCCTAGATCATGGGGTTCTGGAGTTGTCTCCCGGCACCCTGCCGGAGAGGAAATCATCACCGGAGGCTTCTCCATCACCATGCCTGCCTCCGGAGTGATCCAAGAGTAGTTCATCCTTGGACTACGGGTCCATAGCAGTAGCTAGATGGTTGACTTCTCCTCATATTCCTCCATGTTTGGATCTCGTGAGTTGCCTATCATGATCGAGATTGATCTTATGTAATTATATATGATGTGTTTGCTACGATCTGACGAATATTGAACTTATGCCAAGTTGATTATAGTCTTTATTGCATATGCTATTTGTGATCTTGCATGCTTTCTGTTGCTAGTGGTTGCTCTGGCCAAGTAGTTGCTAGTGACTCCAAGAGGGAGTATTTATGCTAGATAGTGGGTTCATGCCTCCTTTTCACCTGTGCTCGAATGACAGAAACGTGACGGGGGAGATGTGCTGTTACCACTAGGGAGAGAACAGCGGTGTGAGTGCCCGCGTGTACAATCATTGCTTACATTACACACATTGTTTAATGCAGTTATCTGTTGCTTGCAACTTAATACCTAAGGTGGTTCGGATGATAACCTGGGGGTGGATTATTAGTCATAGATGCAGATGGATTTCGATCTATGTATTTTGTTGTAATGCCCGCACTAAATATCATAGTAGTCATCATGTTATAGTGTGCACTACGGTGCAAAATTTATTTGTCAATTGCCCATCTATAATTTGTTCACCCAGCATGCTATCTTTTATGGAGAGACACCACTAGTGAACCTATGAACGCCGGTCCATTTTCCTACATTGTTAAACAAACCACAACAATTTCCTGCTTTATTTACTTACTGCAAGCATACACCGTTTTCCACACTATACGTCTAATCTTTGTTTTCAGCAAGACCGGTAGGATTGAAAATATCACTGTACCGTTGGGGCAAATTATTTTGGTTGTGTTGTGTGCAGGTTCCACGTTGTTGCTGACACCGGTGAAGCGCTAGCACCACCGTCAGTGGCATCAACCTTCCGAAGGTCCTCTTTCTCCTACTGGATTGATAACCTTGGTTCTTAACTAAGGGGAAAACTCCTATCGATGTGCACATCACACCCTCCTCTTGGGGTCTCCCAACGAGTGCATGATATGCACCATCAAGTCTCCATCTTCTAACTTTATGCATAGTTGAGAGAGCATTTTTTTTCCATTCCGAGTTTTATGTGCATTTGTCCCAGAAACATTATTAATTGATTCATGATGTGTTATTGCTTGTTCTCTAATTATTTGTTCTAGTCTTCCTCATGGAACTTTGAAGGTGTCCTGGCATTTATGTTTTGCCCCACTCTTATGGACTTGCGAAATATCACTTTTCATGCTTTCTCTATACTTGAAACAAACATATATCTTTCTTTGCATTGTTATTCATGATCTTTTATTGTGTTACTTCTCATGATGCAAAGTGATTGCTATGCTTTATTATTAAAGTTATATTTATCATGATTGTTTTTAAGTTCTATGATCTCAACTTACATATGCTTTTACATTATGATGATCAAGTTTATGTTGGTAGCATGTCACCTTAGAAATTATGTGTTTTTATCGTTTACATACTCGAGGACGAGTAGGAACTAAGCTTGGGGATGTTGATACGTCATAAACGTATCCCTAATTTCTGATGTTCTATGTTGTTTTCATGTTATTTCCCACATGTTTTCTATACACTTTATGTCATTTTATCGATATTCCGGACTAAACTATTGACAAGATGCCACAGAGCGAGTTCCCTGTTTTCTGCTGTTTTTAGTTTCAGAAAAGTTGTTCTGGAAATATTATCGGAATTGGAAAATTCGAAGCCCGGAAGTCTTAGAAATCCCGGAGGTTCCACGGAGTCCCAAAGAGACCCGGAGGGGGGGGGGGGCTCAGGGGGCCCACACCATAGGGCGACGTGCCCCCCTTGGCCGCACGAGGGGGTGGTGTGGGGCCCCTAGGCCTCCACCGCCTCTGCCCTTTCGCCTATTTATTCCCCCCGAGGCATAAAGCCTAGATATATTCCACTTTTCCCTGAAAAACACCCGAGGGCGCCGTCATCGTCATCCCGAGATCGGGAGGGTTCTGGAGCTCTCCCCGGCACCGTGTCGGGAGAAATTCATCACCAGAGGGGTCTACACCACCATGCCCTCCTCTGAAGTGATGCGTGAGTAGTTCATCCCTGGACTACCAGACCATAGCGGTAGCTATATGGTTGTTCTCTCCACTTTGTACCTCATGTTTAGATCTTGTGAGCTGCCTAACATGATCAAGATCATCTTTATGTAATGCTACATGTTGTGTTTGCTAGGATCTGATGAATGTTGAATGCTATGTATTTTGATTATCAATCTATCATGTTATCTTCATGCATTTTTTTATTTATAATCTTGCATGCTCTCTGTTGTTAGTAGATGCCTTGGCCAAGTAGATGCTAGTAACTCCAAGAGGGAGTATTTATGCTCGATTGTGGGTTCATGCCTCCTTCGCATCTGTGCTCGAGTGACAGAAATATGAAGGATGGAGGATGTGTTGTTGCCATTAGGGAGAAAAAACAATGCTTTCTAAGGATGATGTTATTGTTTACATTACACACTTTGCTTACTGCAGTTATCTATTACTTGCAACTTAATACCTAACGTTTGTTCGGATGATATTCGGAGGGTGGATTATTAGTCATAGATGCAGTTGGATAACGGTCTATGTATTTTGTTGTAATGCCCGCATGAATAACATAGTAATCTTTATGGCTTGCATATGCACTATGGTGCAACCTTCATTTCTGTCAATTTCCCAGCTGTAATTTGTTCACCACACATGTTATCTATCTTTCATGGAGAGACACCACTGGTGAACTATGGACCCCGGTCCTTTTTCCTCATACTGATAAATCACCTACTACTTTCATACTTCTCTCATTTTGTTCCTACTGTTTTCCTATTTTTTTCCACACCATACGTTTAAACTCTTTGTGTTCAGCAAAACCGGTGAGATTCACAACCTCACTACTTCGTTGGGGCAAAGTGATTTGATTGTGTCGTGTAGGTTCCACGTTGCTTCTGAACCGGTAGTGCGTCCTGCCATCTCAGCTGCTTCAACCTTCTGAAGTTACTCCTTCCTCCTACTGGTCGATTCAACATTGGTTTCTTTCTAAGGGAAACTTGCTACTATGCTCTTCATACCTTCCTCTTGGGGTCTCCCAACGAACGTGTGTATCACGCGCATCATGTCTACGCACGCCTCTATTCTTGTAGACAGTTTTGGGACTCCAAGTGCAGAGGTTTGTAGAACAACAACAAGTTTCCCTTAAGTGGAGCACCCAAGGTTTATCGAACTCGGGGAGGTAGAGTTCAAAGATATCCCTTTGAACCAACCCTACAATTATGATACAAGAAGTATCTTGTGTCCCCAACACACCTAATACAATTGTCAGTTGTATAGGTGCACTAGTTCGGCAAAGAGATAGTGAAATACAAGTAATGTCGATTATTATAAGTGACAATAGCAAACTGAAATAAAAATGGCATCAAGCCAACATGTAGCAAAACTGATTGTAAATGGTGTTTCAATGCTTAGAAACAAGGCCTAGGGATCATACTTTCACTAGTGGACACTCTCAACAATAATAACATAACTGAATGCATAAATATCATTTCTACACTATGCTACTCCAAACCACTCTCCGATAGGATAATAAACACCAATCATTGCGCGTGGCTATAAAAGCACACCTTAGAGTTTGCATTTCCCATCTAGTTTACCCCCACGCTATCACCATGAGACCTAGATGGTTCTAGAAAAACACCACAATTTCATAGGTTCATCCAACACAAATATATAAATCATTCACATGGTGCACACACTCTGACCTTTACACCATGATCAGAGTGTCTACGGAGATCTCATAACAAAAACCACTTGAGTAGCATAATAGATCAAGAGTAACATCTACTCATTCAACTAGATTACAAAGCTCATGATCACATAAAGATCACACCATGGGAGAGAGATGAGACACGTAGCTACCTGTAGAGCCCTCAGCCCCGGGGGAGAACTACTCCCTCTCATCATGGGAGTCAGCAACGACGATGAAGATGGCAGTGGAGTCGATGGAGATGGCACCGAAACAGAGATTTCTGTCCCCGGAAACTTGTCGACGATGGTGGCGGAGCTACAGAACTTTTCGTGGACGGAGGCTGGATATTTTAGGGTTTATGCCTCGAGGGGAATAAATAGGCAAAATGGCGATGCCAGTGGGTGGCCAGGGGGCCCATACCACGTGGTGGGGCGGCCAGGGGGACTCGCGCACCCTATGGTGTGGCCACCCTATGGCCCCCCTTCGGGTCTCCTCTGGACTCCGTGTGCGTGACAGAGTTCTAAGGTACTGAGATTTTTTTTCGTCCAATTCTGAGAATATTTTCAGAACAACTTTTCTGAAACCAGAAACAACAGAAAACAAGAACTGGCTCTGTGGCATCTTGTCAATAGCTTAGTCCATGAAAATGTCCGGGAAACGAAGGAAAGCATGTGAAAATATAAAGGTATTGGATAGAAAACAAGCATGGAGCATCAAAAACTATAGATATGTTTGAGACGTATCAGTACGCTCGTCCCCCAGCGCTCTGAAGTCCGGGACTCGACATCAACAAAGAGAGACAACCTTTTGGTGTTACTAATTTGTAGCTCTAATCAACTGTGATTAGAGCTATATGATTCTGGAAGTTTCTCAACACATGAGATATTTTCGTAATTAGAGCTAGTATAATCGGAAGAGGACACCTAAAAAACCCAATTATATAAAGTTCTAATCCAATTAGAAGGGTTCTAATTAGAAGTTCTAATTAGACAATCTAATTCTTCTTGAGAGAGAGAGAGAGAGTCTTGAGAGCCAATTGATATGTTTTGTCTCAAGTTCTTGGGGCCTTTTTATAGATGGGGGAAGGGAGGGGCTTTTCTTGGGGAAAGGGAGTCCAACTTCCAATCCACCAAGGAGGTGGCCGCACCTCGCTACTAGGTGAAATCGGGTTGAACTCCCTACATCCTCCTTCCCCTTTTCTTTTTTCAGTTGGTCTTTTTCTTTTCCTTTTAAAACCGAATAATTAAAGATGAACCAATTTGTGGAGAGGTGCGCATAGTGTGGTGCCCTGTGGCCCACCTGACAGCCCCCCCCAAAATAGGTGCGGCCATGGGATCATTTCTGCCCTCTTCGGCACCCCCTTCGGTTTTTGCCTCAAACTCTTCCAGAACCCTGTGACCTTAATAGATAAAATCATCTACTGCATCTACTGATGTTAGAAACTTATTTCTAGCATTCCGGGACATCTCATGTCCTTCGTTTTCTCTCATATAAATTTTTGTCCTACCACCGACATTTTCTCTCTCTTGTATAACTTTCCTAAAACCCCTCCGATTGACACCAGACTTGTTTATGTGACATCGTATCGACATCTAACATTCATAAAACCAATATAAAAAACTTTATTATCTCAATTAAAAATTGGCACGGCTTATCCGTGCATGACCGGTCACACTCTTAAGCTATGCTAATCTTTAATTAAGAGAATAAAGTTGTTGCTATTGATTTTATGAATGTTATATATCGATATGATGTCATAGAAACAAGTCCGGTCTCATTCGGAGAGGTTTCAAGGAAGTTGTTATAAGAGAGAAATAATGCTAGTGTTAGACAGAATTACTTCAAGCTATAATCTCCATGGACAAGGGCTCCTCTCAGACCATCTGCCGCGCTTGGTGTCGTTGGTAGTGGGGCTTTATTTCTTTGCGTCACTATACATGGGCCAGCCTTTGTATCGTTGGTTGTTGCGTGCGTGGAGGGCATCTGCGGACCCTGTTTCTCTGGCTGGTGAAAAGTGAAAACCCTTATCCTCCTTTCCTGGCCCTATCGTTTTCTCTCCTGACCCACAGCTGCCGCTGTGCCCTACGCCTCCTCGAGCACCGGCCATCTCGCGGCTTCTCTCTTCCGGCGAGTCCCACCGCAGGACCCAACACTCCGTGGGGAATCGCCCCATACTTGCTGCCTCTTCCGTCTACCGAGGGGATGTGGGAGGTAGGCTCGCCATGGCCAGCGACGGCGGCGATACGGGCCTGAGGAGCTGTTGCCGGTCCTCACGTCGCTCATCGTCGGAATCTTTGTCCATGCCCGACGGCCGTTCACGACACCGATTGCAGCGCGCGGTGCACAAGGGGCAGCAGTGGCCGTTTTCTGCTCCATCCCAAGCTCCTATCTAGATATATGTCCATGGATTTGGGAGCCCACGATTGGAGCCAGCTAGGGAACATGCACAGTGATATTCCTGCATCCATCTCTTCCTTTATTTTGCATCATAGCAGTTCAGATTTGGTGCCTCTTTTTTTCTGTAACAGTTAAACAATTATAATTTTCTCTTTCTTTAGTTGAATGGTTCGTTCTATAATACTGATGCACCTTAAAAAAATATGCATTCACATTTCTGCTATTTTTAGGCCAACGAAAGAGGATGTGCTTACTCTTATTGCTGATGAGAAAAGATTCTAAAGTTTGGTAGTGTTTAACTTACGAACCGATGAAGAACCGGACAAATTAGGTTTATATGCTTTCATTATCTTTTTAGTAGCAAGTGTAGAAGATTTAGTCTTCTTTATTCAACATACTATCAGTATTGCAAATTTCTTAGAACTAACACTGTTCGTGCAATCTTTTATGAGGAGAAAACATGTCTGAAAAACAGTGTCTACATATAGCTATATGCTCTTTTACTAGCCTATAAATCCTTCTTTTGCAAACTCCTGAGCTCACATATTTTCTTAGTTTTTACGAGCCCATATCTCTGCTTGAGCTTTTACACTAGACACTTCTAATAAATGGAATTTTATATCTACATATGTTGCCTCAGATTTCCCAAACTGTTAGCACCCAGTTTTCACATATCTTATTCTCAGGACCCCCCCCACACGCCTTTGTTACGGCAGCTTATTTAGCTCTAAGTTTGAGATTGGGACCTATCAATTGAGAGGCCCATAATTCATTGAGGTTTGTGGGCTTAGTCGGGCACTCACCACTGGAATCTCCTCCACGATGTTGTTCTGGCCTATGCCCTGTCGTTGTTGTCCTACTCGGCGAGCTGCCTGGCAGTCTTGCCTCCGTTGGAGACACCAACCAAACCCGTGGTGCTTGCCAACAAAGCCGAGACATGGACATGAAGGCGGTGAGTTGTTGGGCCGTCGCCTCCGTGGAGTAGAGCATCAAGGTTCTGCAAATCTGCTCCAAGGGGGATGCCAATAAATAAATAAGAAGATGTTGCACCTTGTAGTCTACAAGGTAACCTCCTTTTCTTTTTATGTATACAAGGAGATGAATTTTCATGTACTAGAAGCACCACTTGGCTGAAGAGAGTATGGACACCAATGCCAACCCTATTGCCTATTGGTGCTTGCTGGCTGATGTGGATGATTTCCTTAGCTGTCTGGTGAACAAAATCACATAAAAATCTTTTTTTCCAATGGCCTGTGTTTAACCAAACAAAAAAAACATTGTAATTATTAGGGTTTTAAATAGACCTTGAAAAAATAGGGTACCTAATTTTAATAGAAAACGGAGTATATTCCTTACATGGTTCAATCGCCATTGTTTAGATGAATGTGGTGTACCTAATTACGTGTTGCATCTTATTTAGATACGGTCACTATGATATCTTAGTCCCTAATGTTATAATATATGTTGGACAATATGGATGTGATAGTTCAAATTGATGTACATGATCAAAATTAAACCACCACGTCTTAATCTATTCATTTTGTGTACCTTTCCCGTACTTAGGTTAATCATGAACGGTGTATATGAAATAGGTCTAATGCGAGTTTTTACTTTTAAGGGGAATTTTCTAATTTTTGTTCACAATCTAGAAATTTTTTCTATTTGGTAGATTACCAATTTTTTTGATAATTCATGTAAAAAAATGTGATAATTAGTTTCTGATTGACGCCTTTACGAACAATATTAAGGTAATCATTGATCTTAAGCTAGGAATTTATATGAGTCTGTTCATGCGCTATGCAAGTTTGTTCATATCATACTAACTAATGAGGCCCAATCTTGAACAACAATGAACATAAATTAGTTCAGTTACGGGTAAAGTAATTGCAGGCATTTGGTCGTTCATTAGCTCATGATTAGTTTTGGTACTGCTTCTTTGGCTTCTTCTCTTTTATTTGACAAGGAAAAAAAACATTTGGAAATAATTTGGTTCAAGTTCCCCATGCATCTACTTAAAAGACAGAAGATCATTTCATGGTTACAATTTCCCCCTCTTGTGTTTAACTGGTGCATTGTATACTGAACCAATTCATGATGAAATAACAACTATATACATAGTAACAATTTATTAGCAACGAGGAGTGATGCATGTGCTAACTACTGTGAAACTGGGCCCACTGTATATGTAATATACTTCACTAACGATGCAGAAGGTACTAGGCTGCTAGCATAATGTATAGCCATTCTTTATAGAGCATCACTTGAAGTGTATTTTACTTTTAGTAAATAGTGTTATTTACATAACATTTCATATCCAGCTTCTTAGTTCGGTTAATAGTTGGCGCCCCTATCTTACTATCTTGCTTTTGCGTACGTGGTGTAGATATACAAGAAAACACGTCGCTCTCTTCTTGCTGATTCATATACATAGTCATTCTACTATTCGTATGGTCCTGCAACATGATTCCTTTCTGATTTATTTTGGCGATGAGTCTCTAGGGACAGCCAGATATTTTGTTCTAAAGAAGGATAGCCCCCTCATGTTCTACTCATATTTTCTAGAGGCAACATTCTACTCTCATATTAGGTGAATGATTGTTACTCATGCTTTCTGTAGTAGTGTGCACTGATAAGTCCATATGATTGCTTTAGTTTTAGGCACTCTCACATATAGAAGAAAATAGTGTAAGCTCTGGTTATCTAAGTAGCCTTATTGTTTTGCCAAATTTCTTTACCCTTAGTGTCGTGACCTGTGTGTTGCCAGTTTCATCCGTTGTCTTTATTATAGCAGTTCTAAAACTCAACAAGATATGGTCCCAACTCTTCTACGCACAAATATTTCAGAGATTGCCTTTTGTCACAGGTAATCGACAACTTGGTGTGCCATCTGAGAGTCATGTGTATGGTTTACCTATTAATCTAGAGATGATGTGGTGTATAGGTGATAGGCGCAAGTAGCAAATTCAGACAACAACATTGTATAGATTCAAAAATTTCCAGAGGAATGGTTCCCAGATCTAGGGTGTATAGGAAGCGCAAAGTCACGCCAACTGTAACACCGCACCTGGGCTTTGAAACAGAAATATAGGAATGGGGATTGCAGGCTTGGATCCGAGCTAAATCATCATGGAAAAAACAACAAACAAGAGAGAAACCGAGCATAAAGCTAGCTGATAAAAATATTGGCTTGTCAGTTTTAAAACGGTGACCGTTAGCTTGTCCTTGACCACTTAGGAGATCAACGGCTCACGACATGACTTGTACGTGAAGGTATACGAAGAGATGAGAGTCGAATCGACAACGAACGATCCAGCTTGAAAGCAACAATGTGAAGGAGCAGGCTTTAGAATCTTCGTATACATTTCGTTAGGTAAGAAGTTCCTGACAATAGGCCCCATACATATTTGTATCCTTTTGATATTGTTGGTGAGAAAATGATACCAATTTGAATCGAATGAAGATTAGATGACCGTTATAGCATAACTGTATGTTATGAATATTACTATGGTCTAGATTAGTTGTTGTTTACTCGGCGGTTTACCTTTAAATAAGATCTTAGAATGTGTTTCACATTGTAAACCGTTAAGATGAAAAATAAAGATCAATGTCTTGCAGCTCAACCAGAATTTGTGGTTTTCTCATGTGTTTAATGTACCTGGAAGTAGATTTGAGGTATTGTTTACAGGTATTCCAAGGAAGCATGCTCAGACAAATCCGGGAGCCAAAGGTCAGTCCAACGTTCTCAAATTGAGATCTATATTTAGCTACCATGTAACTCCAGTGTACTTCATAGGATTTATATAGTACTAATGTAATGCAATACCGATTGTTGCAGCATGATAACACTTCAGTGTTGAGATGATTTTAGTGTGTGCCATAGCCCAAGATTTGTTGTCTGCTGCGTCTGCAAAAATCCCATGTTTGGTTTGGAGGAATTATGTTGTGGATATTACCATTTCATATTATTTACTTCCGAAGGGACGACATATATTCCATGTTCTTTTTTAAGGCAACACTGGTTTTGCTGTGTTTGCTCATCTATATCAAATCCTGGCAAAACATTGCTCTGCTAACATGGTTCCGGAGTCATTAGATGTTTATCCCATTGCATCGTGTAATACTCTTCATTTTTTTTCTTAATCTGGGCAATGAAAGTGGTGACAAGGGGGTTTAGTCACCTGCAACTGATGTAAGTCTTTTTTTCATGATCGCACACTCCATCCCCTGTTGTTTTTTGTTTGTATTGATTGATTAGCAACTGACGCATTTCTCCTGATGAATTTTATAATGTTCATTTGAGATGATCAGGTTTTAGAAAATGCCTCATATGTATGCAGCTGCCAGAATGCCAAACGTGATGCTGGCGGCGCAGCGGAGCACGCTATTAGTCTAGTTTTATATGAGAGCGAACGGAGGACATGAGATGATATGTTTCTAACGTATGTAGATAAGATCGATTATTTTATCTATTGAGGCATAAAGTTCGGGAAGAGTTTAGTGTGAGCTGGCAGATGGGCCCCAAGGCTTCCAAGCATGGCGCGTAGAACTTTTAAGAAGATTTCCTAATTCATAATTTTTTTATATAACTGTTTTTATTTTCGTATTTGTAATTTTTTTATATAGGGCGAAAGTTCTTGTTTGTCTATTGGCAACTTTTTAAAACCATGCGAGCAATCTATACTTCTTATAAAGCAAAACCGCACTAACATGCATTAATTATTTTTCTATCTCAACATGCAAGCTATCCACATCATATATCCTTCTAGCCAATCAAATGTCCATGTAATCTCCACTAATAATTGTTAATCACTGCATGAAATAAACTCTCTCTCTATTCGATGAAAAGAAAGCGCAAACTCTTTGCGTTTTCTCGAAAAAAAACCATCCAATTGTCCATATTAATATTTTAAAAAATATATATAATATGATCAATTGAATTCCACATATTCACATAGAAACCATAATTTACAATGTCTGTTATTTCGTTTACAATATAGTTTCTAGAGCAGTCCCCACAGCAACGCGCGGGGTATCCTTCTAGTATGTTTGAACACCACAAACCAATTTTTGAACAATGCGAATAGTGTTTGTCTTATGAACCGCTTTGATCTCCGTGGATATTTTTCTCTATTAACTAAACTAATATTCGTAAAAATATGCTCGTTTACAATATTGAATTTTCGTATTTTTTAAACTGGTCGTGTTTATTTTTTAGGACCAAAGACTAGGAAACATGCCCGTGCGTTGCAACGGGAGAGAAAAATATGCGTGTGGAGGTAGGCCAAACCACTCAACGCATTGCATACGTTGTTAATATTTTTCTCTCATCCAATTATACTTTTCAATGCTTGCATTTCAAAGTATTTTTTTCTATGAATTTTTGTACTACCTTCCTACCCTTAAGATAGTTAGATATTCACAACAGCAAGAATGCAGATTCTGAACATGAAAAATTAGACCGCTGTCATCAGACATAAGGTAGTTGCAAAGGCTGACCTTGAATTTGCATGTGAAGAGCAAGTAGGCCAGGAACCAGATACATAGATCAGAAAATCATAGATAAAGAAAAGATACATAGATCAGAAAATCATAGATAAAAAAAAATGATACATAGATTAGACTCGCAAGCGAACAAACAATGTATAAAGAATATTCCAGCAAATAAATTTATGTAAAAGCTGAGTCTAGATAGAATGTACTGAATTTAAATCTCATATCTAATAATTTGAACAGATGGATGGAATAGAGATAAAATAAAAGCAAACCACCACTAACAAATACGAATAGATTCATTGGCTTGATGATTTTTGAACAAGCTGGCCCATTTGGAGGCTTGACATTCTCGAGCCGTTGCTTACTGAAGTCGCAGTAGACTGTATGCAGAACTTCCAGATCACAAGAAACTTAAATACCCAAAGTAGATACCTGAGATAACTCGTCAGAAACAGCTATAACTTAGTGTTTAATTATCAGCAGGGCTTAAATACACCTTACATATATGAATAACCACTCTGACTTGAATCAGGAACCAAAAGGTCTCAGAGATATATATATAATGATACTATAAATGACTCTGAGTAACACCAAGGGGATCTTCTATAATGACCAAACCATTCAACGATAGTGAATCCTATTCTGGAAGATGATCAGATAGTAAAGGCAAAACAAAAGTTTCAATGGTCCAAAATTGTTTTTGGTCCGGGAACCCCATTCCCAGGAAAATCTGACCCATTAAACTAAAATACTGTAGATCATAGTAAATTTTTCATTGAGTGATTGTTAAAATAATTTATGTCCCTCCGCCCACTACGAGTGTACAGATAGCAGGAACCAATTATATTACCTCTAGCGAGGCACAACAGCCTTCCCAGGTGAAGGGGTTTGCAACAATAAAAAACTTTTCCGGTAACAGTTGTTACATTTCTCATAGATTCCCTTTTTGGGTGCACTGAAACAGAAGCTTAGAGAAAGTGTTTTGTATCAGCCGTTTCAGAAACATACGAGCAGATAATGACAAAGTGTGAGCACACATACATAATGGTGTAAATAATCCCTACAACTATAAGCATGTGAATAGCACTAAACTAACTTTTCCTCATTTTCTCTCTTTCCAAGTCCCATCGGAAACCTGTCTAGCTTAATATCTCGATGCTAGTACTTTGAACGTATAAATTGCACTTGGCTGATCTGAGGAAAATTGATCAAGTTAAATGTACTAAAACAGATATATCATTATCAATTTAATAACAACAAAATGGTGGGACTGAGTTAAGATATTGAGTGTCATTTATAAGAAAACATCACAATAGTTTTGTGCGACGTTGGATGCAAAAGCTCAAAATAAGCCATGAGCTCATGTCTCTCTATAAGCCAGTTCGGATCGGTGTAAGTCTCATCAGAGAAATAGAAACTCGGTGTAGCTGATGATACCTCGGAGTCCTGTAGATGTACTAAAGGGAAATGAACCCGGTGGAACAGTTCTTGAACACCTCAGGTCTCTTCATCCATGCCTTGTGTGATTCAATGGATTTCAGCTTGTGGCGGAACATCTCAAGAAATAAACCGGATATTCATGAGAGTTTCATTCACTATAAGTTGATGATTCAAACAAGTCATATTATATAAGTGTAGGTAGGTGATCATGCACTCTTCCACACCTCGGATAAAGAAATAGTTGCCTTTTTGAGCTCTTCTCCCTCTACAAGAATTCAAGTACCCTGACATCCTGGGGAAATGATGGATTCTATTATGCTCTTAGGCACTGTTTTTTCTTCATGCCTCGCTTGCTCTTCCCATTCTTTGCAATTTGATCAAGCAACACCTCATGTTGGCACATAACACTCCAGTGCAATAGGCATTAAGTGCGGAAGCCTGCACAAATCATGTTTAGCCAAATTGTCACCACGCAAGACTTAGAATATGAAAACATAATGCCCGTCGTCGCCTTCGTGTACACCATGTGTAGCCCGCTGGGGTCTGACCCCTCCGGCTACCTCGACACCCTGTCGGCGGCGGACACCCTGGCATCTACGGCAGCGCTGCAGGAGCAGGAACTCCCGATGCAGTTGAGAGCGTCGACCGCCTCGCTGATGCCGCCCCATCGTGCGCACGACCCCCGCACTGCCAGGCCGCCTCCCGCACTGCCGTCCCTGGGTGCTTTCATCAACCACTAGAGGTCGTCGCCATCGTCGTCGACGCTTCCTTCCTCGCACTTGCCCTTCCAGCCCGCCGGCACGAGAAGCACGCCAGGATTGACGCCGGGGTGCGTCTCGGCCTTGCACGCGTGAGCCGCGCCGAGTAGTCGTGAAGGAGCCAAGGAGGGTGTCGCTGCTCGCGCTGCCGTAGACCCTCGCCGTGCTCCAGCCCCTGGCGCTACTCATGCTCTGCCCTTCCGATGGCGGGCCCGGCGGGGGGACGCGGCAGCCTCCGCCATCGCGGACACGGCGTCCTCCGTGGCCAGCGGGAAGAAGGGCCATGCGGCGGGTGGTCGTGCTTGCGGTCGTGCTGCCCTCACGCCCATGGCCTATGTGCGGAGGCACGGAGCGCCGGGGAGGCCGGCCGGGATTACGAGGTCATCCCCGTCGCGCGCGGCGAGACGCTCTTCATGCAGTGCTGGTGGCCGTAGTGCTGCTCCTGCCTGCGAGTCCGTGTCTCCGCCGTCGACCACGGCCTGCCCCGACAACACGGCTCAGCTGCAGTCCGCTCAAGATGAGGCTGGGGAAGCCTCCCTGACCATGAGGTCGTCGTCCTGGCTGGCGTCAACCTTGGTGAGCCCCACGTGAAGATCTATTTCGTTGAGGACGTAGGCGACGAGCACGCTTCTCCGCAAGGTTGGATCTGGGCCTCCATGCCTCGAGCCGCACCTCTTGCTACTGGTCTTGATCGCGATCTGGGCAGGGCGTAGGCCTCCATGCTTGCGATACATTGAGGCATCATTCATTTAATCTCCATATCATTAATTGGCCGCGCTTAATGTGCATGATTTCCGGTGATTTGATTTTGTAATTAATTCGGTGGATTCGGTTGTGGCTGAACGTTTGACGGAGAGGCTTGACTACAGGATGGGGATACTTGACGACAGGACGCATGGAAAGACGGTTGAAGGAACAAATTTTTTCTTTTAGATAGGAGAGAAGAGAATAGGAGAGAAAATGGTCCTGTTAATGGGCCGCGTGGGATGTGGCCAATTATTAAAATCCTGTAGGCGTTAAATAGGACGACTTTCCATCAGGTCTCATAGCCTTCACTCCTTTGGAGGGAGTCGAAGAATATGGGCCAATCTAGACATAGTCACATTCTCACATAGCCCACATCAGTCAACGACCTAGAAGCAAATCCTCCCCGATCTATTCCGCAGCCACCGCCGTCGCCGCAGGCTACCTTTTCTATCCTCTCTCGCCGCCGTAGCACACCTTCCCAGGCAGCTCTCCGTTGGCCACCTGTCGCCGCCGTCAGCGCGTCGCCTCCGACCTCCAGTTGCTACCTCGCCGTCGCTTGGCTTCACCTCGTGCCTTCGATTCGCGTCGCGGGCATCGATCCCAACCCTCGATCCAGGTCGATGGTCCCGGGTCAGGGGACTAAGCGGCGGCGGTATCGTTCCGCGGGGTCCCGCCGCCGTGGACCGGCTCGCCTATGGTCGGACCTCCCACCGGACCTCCTCCGCGACATCCTGCTCAGGCTGACTTGCCGAGCCGACCGTGTCTACTTCTGTGCCGTCTGCCAACCGTGGCGCTCCGCCGCGCATGTCCTCGACCTCGACGCCCCGCGGCCCCAGCTCCCCTGGCTCCTCTTCCCGTCCCCCGTCGCGCCGTCCTTCTTCAGCCTCCACTCGGGCGCCACCCGCCCCCTCTACCTCCCGGAGAAGGTACGCGCCGCGAGCATATGCGGCTCCCATGAGGGCGGCTGGGTCGCCCTCGCCTTCAACCAGTGGGGAGGGTACGCGGCCGTGAACCTCCTCTCGGGCGCGACGGTCCCTCTCCCCGACAGGCTCAGGACCAACCTCCCCTACTTGCAGTTGCACGGGAGCAGTCCCTGCGAGCACCCTATGGCCATTCGGACAGTCACATTCTCGGATGAGCCCTCCAAGGACAGCTGCCTCGCCGCAGCGCACGTCTCCAGTGCCTTCAACCTCGCCTTCTGGCGCCCTGGGATGGACCGCCACTGGATCGCCTACGGCTCTCCCATGGACGTTATCGAGGACATTATCTATTACAGCAACGAGCTCAAGGAGGGTTTCCATGTCCTCTCAAACACGGAAGACATCGTGGTGTACTCGCCCAACGGCGGCGGCCCAAGCACCCCTCTGCTGATGTCCCGTAGCTCATACCCGCTCCAGAAGCGCGCTGATTACAAGCCTGGTACTGGTACATTGTCCCGCTATCTGGTGGAGTCCCGTGGAAATTTGCTGATGGTTCTGCGGCAACTCAAGCAGGGTCGCACATGTGGGTTCAAAATCTTTAAGATGAACCTTGGGACTGGGGGCTCTCAAGTTTCCTGGGCGGAGCTCCACAATCTCCCTGGCCAGTTGCTTTTACTTGGTCGAGGCTGCTCCAGATCCTTTGAGGTGTCTCACTTCAGAAAAAACAACAGGCCCCAACTCGGTTACAACATCTGTTTCTTGGATGATACTGGCTTGGCGTCAAACGGTGGGAGTAATGCTGACATGGGCATGGTTGTCGAAAAATACCGTTATCTTAAGGATCGTACTTGGCGCTTTCCTCGACGATTTACTTCACAGTGCTCTCCTCCCATCTGGTTTGCGCCCTAAATCCGCAGTATATAGTTTTGGGGTAGTCTGTCTAGTAGCCTTGCATGTCCCACACTTGCTAAAAGATGCTAGGGACTGTATTTCAGATATAAGAAAGTAGATTCCTGTCAAGAAATGTATGACATGTTGAAACATCAATCAATTATGTTCTCTGTCACTTGTCACCTGATCATTGTTAGCATTGGATTTTGTGATAATTGTGTTTGCCTCTGTCATTTAAACAATCAGAACGCTCTTTGGTGCAGTGGTATACAAGATGTCATGTTCTCAGGATTATACTAGTTTTTACATATACTTGGTGGTGACGGATGGGAACAATTATGCATGTCTGTGACATCGACCTATACTAGCGGCACAAATTTTGCTCCTCACAGGATTGGGTGGCAGATGCATCTTGGATGTGCTCTCTCCTGCTTGATATGCTTTGCCGCAGCGATGAGAGGTCGCTGCCTGCTGAGAGCTCACTGATGCGCAACCTACTTGTTCATCACAATATTTATGCCCGCTTGTCAAATTTTCCAGGTGGGGTAATGAGTTTTTTCTGGTTGTGTTGTACTCCTAGGTTAGACTGAGAGGTACCATCAAGGGCCGCTGTGGCATCGACGACTTGGGTGTAATGAACTTGGAGGACTGCTGACGGTGAGTGCACCTATTGGTAGAAAATCAATTGTATAGCTACTTGATTATTTATTGACCATAGATCAGAGTGTCAAGCATTTGTGTTAGTGCTCATAAACATTTGTATTCCCACTCCCAGATAATCCATTTTTTTAGTTTTCTCATCAAATAGTAAATTGTTTTCTTTAATTTTGGCTAATATTGTAACATTTCACGTGCCTATTGTGATATTTTTGTGTGACAACTAGGTATCCTATGCCACTTTCCCATGGTGTCTATGAATACATGGGACATGGCTTACCTACTGAATTGGGGCAAGTCTACTAAATTTTCTGTCTTATAGTTTATATGGAATCATATGGTGATCCTCATTAAGGACAGCTGAGAACAGGGGGCTGAGAAAAAATTGTGCAACACTCAAGAATCATCACCAAGTTCATCCGTTGATTGTACCGAGGTACATAGTCACACTTCTGCAGATGGCATAATTGAAACCTGAAATTGTAGTGTTTCCAACCTATCACATGATGGCTCTGTTGTTCGATTGTTTGTTTGGACCCTGAAAACAAAAATAAAAAACCATGCCTTTTGTGTTTGTGGTGATCCACTTTCAGCCTTGTAGCTATTACCTCTGTAATGTGGACAAGGTTATTTATTTTGTTGCAATGGCAATGAAAAGAAGATCGTGTGTCTGGAGCAACTGATTAATAGCATGTCTACAAGATGTGTGATCGAATAATCAATGGGTGATTATTCTGGTTATTATTATTGCTTATTAAACTTCTACTGTTACTATGTGCTTTCTTTAGCATTTGATCAGTAGTCAGTTTTGTTTTTCATACTTCAACTGAGAGTCCATATCAGCCATTAAACAGGAATTTATAGGCAGTTATCTGTCAATCCTGCAAACATGGATGTTGGATTAGGGGGTGGGTTGATGGATATTGCAAGTGTGCTTGGACTTAAGCCATGCTCCATTTTTCAGTTCCCAAAAATCTGAGATGGTAAATGTGATCTTGCTTCGGCTTTCTACATGCGGGTCTGTCAAGTATGTAAAAAACTTCGGAAGTTTGAATTAGATCAGCAAGAACATGTGAATGATTCTTTTCTCTTGGGATAAGAATAAAGAGGGCAAATATTGCATTGGACTATAATTTATTCTGAGTTATTGTCTGTTTGACTAAATTGGATGACTCATTTCCCTGCCTTTACAATTCTAGAGTGCTATGAATATTTTCTGTTGCACATACTTTGTATGCTAGATTCTATTATTTATATATTTATTGTTGTTTTGCATGTGTGTTTTTATAGGTCATTTCTTTTTTGCGCTGACAGTTATTATGAGATTTTGTAACGGGCACCGAATCCAAGGGAATTTTACCTCCTGCCTTATTCAATTTTATAACCTTAACTAGCCGAACACTTCTGATCTTCTCTGTAATGTACCTTTCAGTTTAGTGGCTAGATATTCTTTTTGGTTTAGAAAATTAATAATTGTTTTCTCATGTTGTTATATTACGCTTCCAGGAATTACTCTTTTAATATTTCGATTTTGATTCATATACTTTAGACCGCTTCTTCTATGGTAGTAAAATCACTTTCAGTTGTGTATCTATGATATGCATTTTTTGATTTTAGATTACGCTTTTAGGAAATACTCTTTTAATATTTCGATTTTGATTCAAATACTTTAGACCGCTTCTTCTATGGTATTAAAACCACTTTCAGTTGCGCATCTATGATATGCATTTTTGGACTTTTAGTTCATGTACTCCAGATCCACATATTTGGAAGGGTGCCATGGCATCCATGGAACCCATATTAGATCGTCCCTAATGCTTCATGAGTTTTTACTTATGCAGTTGCATTGTTCACTGTTCCCTTTGTCTATCTAGAAATATAAAGCACACATGTTTTCCAATATTTTACTTTGTCCACTGATTAGTCGAATTATTGTTCCACTGAGCTTAGTTCGCTATCACAATTCACAAACAGCTTTGGTCAACCTTTTTTTTCTTCCATATATGGTTAATTCAGCACTTTATAGCTAATATTGTTAACCTGTGTTGTCTCTACTTGCTCCATTAGATATGGGAGAAAACCGTGAAGAGGATGATTTTAATTTGCCCATCTTCCCCGAAGCACTTATCCAGCTGCAACTGACCAATACGTTGAGGTAAGTCTTCGTTTAATTGCCGAATATGCCTTTTTCAATCCACATGACAATGCAGTTTTGGACAAGTACATGCTTACTTGCGGGTCTAAATAGACTTGGTTTAATTGGTGTATGTATGTGTTGAAGTATGCTTCGCTGTCATGTTTGTTCTAGCATGCCTTCTTTATGTATGTGAAGTGATTTTTGGGGCTTAGGTATTCCTAATCTCCCTGATCTAAATATTTGCTTGATGGTGGTCCTGGATTAAGAGATAGATATAGGGGGGAGGGTACCCTGTGGAAGAAAGTTGTAGATGCTAAGTATAAGAACAAAGTATCCTAATATATTATGCTGTCTTGACATACTACTTGGAAGGTTGTGATGTGGGCAGCAAAGGCTGTTAAGATAGGGTATAGATGGAAGGTAGGAAATGGTAAGTTGGTTAAATTTCGGTAAGACATTTGGTTTGGTAACTCAGCACTGTGTGTACCCAATTTTGGAGTTTGTACTTTGTGTCAAATCAACAAACTAATACTGTAGCTGACTCTAGGACGGTTCTCAACTTAGATGTGATTTTAGGAGAACTTTCATGTTGCTAGCAATAGTTAGAACTGTCGAATTTTCTGATTAGGAGGATCAGGCTGTATGAGACGAATGGGGTTTATTCCTCTTAAGTCTATGTATGCGTTAGTTAATTTTAGGGGGATTAAACCCATTTACCTTTCAGCTGCGTGGGATCTCAAAATCCCTCCTAAGATATACTCCCTCTGTTCACAGATAGATGACTTTCATTTGTCCAAAAGTGGATGTATCTAGCACTAAAACATGTCTACATACATCCACTTTGAGACAAATGGAGGTCATCTATTTACGAACGGAGGGAGTAGGTCTCTTCTCTCAGAATAAAGTGATGACTAGAGATACTCAGAGGAAAAGGAGCAAGCCAAAGCATTTAGACCGTGATTTGTCTATAGAAACCATCTGTCTTTCAAATGCATTGCTCCTAAAGGCCTTTGGGGGATAGTACTTGAGGTGTTTTGGGTTCGTATTACTCGTTTTGAATTTTTAACATCCAAATGGCTTTGTAATATTTGTCTCATGCATTTGAATATAGTCACTTATCAACTTATGGAGTATTTGGAATAATAGAAATAGTATCGTGTTTAACCGCCAGCCGTGGATTAATGCGAAACAGATCTGGGGATTGACATTGTCCTATCTGAAGCTCTGGATCACCCCTCTAAAAAATCTAGGAGGAGAAAGGATGTGCTACTGGTAAAGATTATGGCCCGAGTGTTACTGGACCCAAGGTGAGATGCGTTGACTTGGGCTGGATCGGCTTATGGTTGGAAGAGAGATGAAGATAGAGCAAAGAGTGGAGCAGTTGGAGCAGAGAGAGCATAGTGTTGGTTGATTTTGTCGCACTTCATGGATGTATTTTGTCTCTTGTGTTTTACTTTTGCTGAGAACTGATTGCTTTCCAGCGGCCTCCCTTTCCTGTTTGTGTGCACTCAACGCCCGTGGTGATTTCCTTTTGTTATGAAATGGAAGTGGGGAGGAGCTCCCTGAGAATAAAAAAAATAGAAAATAGTAGGTAGTTAAAAATGAGCGTTATAAAGACAACAGCAAGGATAAGTAGTACAAATAAAAAATAAAAAATTAGGAAGCTCTCACATACAATATTTTGTAGGTTGCATTTTGACTTTGCATCATCTACTCATCGTTATCCTGACGATAAGGCTTGTCTGTTTTTCCTCCTTATCCTGTGTATACTTTATGATGCCTAGCTAGTGATCGTGGTTCCATGCTTGCGTGTTTTTCCTCCTTATCCTGTGTATACACACATTTCCTTCGTACTCACGCAAGCAGTTTGAATTTTATTGTATAGCTGATTCATACAACAAGCTCGGGCAGAAATCTATCTGGTGAAACATTATTTCTGAAACTAGTACATACTCCCTCCGTTCAAAAATAGATGACTTCCACTTTTCTCCATACTTACCACAGAGACAATGGCACAGGACAGTTGACTTAGGGGATTGGCACGCGGAGGAAAGGGCGCAGTGGGAGGTTGGCCTTGCGGCGCGCTGTTACGCCAAACGCCTCGGTCATGTCCAACTCCGCCGGTTCTGAGACGTCCGGCGCTTCCCAGTCGAAGTGGAGTAGCAGGCTGACGAGCGGGAGCTCCACGGAGGCGGCCGAACGCCATTCCTGGGCACATTCTACGGCCAGCGCCGAACGGCAGGAGCTCGTAATCAGTGCCCCTGAAATCCACCGTGCTGCTGCCGCCAGCCTCGAAGCGCTCCGGCCAAAACTCGTGCGTCGCCTCTGGCCAGTGCTGCTCATCGCAGCCTAGTGCCCATGCGTTCACTATGACCTGTGTGCCTTTGGGCACGTCGAACCCAAGCACCTTGCACGACTCCCGGCACTCGCGCGGGAGCAACAGTGGGAGGGGCGGATGCAGGCGGAATGTCTCCCGGATGACGAGGTGCAGGTATGGTAGCTCGGCGCCGATCCTATCCTCGACGACCCTGCCACCAGCCCCGAATGCCTCGCGCACCTCAGCTGTCACCTTCTTCATCACCCTTGGGTTCCTGATAAGCTCTGCCATGGCCCATTCCAGCGTCGTGGCGGAAGTCTCGCTTCCGGCGGAGAACATATCCTGCGCACGCCCTCAAACATGAATTAGTCGTTCAATTTAGAGAGCGAGATAGAGAAAGTAGTCCGTGTGCTCACAAAGATGACGGATTCGATGACCACCATGTCAACCCCACCGTCCTTGTGTATTTTCAGCAGCACATGCAGCAGGTCCTCAGCTTCGTCGCCGCCCTTCCTCTCCAGATGCTCCTGGATGATTCCTCGGATGATCCCTGCCATCGTCGCTTGGCACACCGCCGTACGGCGCAGGGCGCTGCTGAGCCGCCCGGCGAGCCAAGATGACGGCCACAGGTCCACCAGGTTAAGCCCAGTTGCGAGCCCAATAATTTTCTCGAGCTCTCGCAGGAACAGGTCACGCTGCTTGCACCGGTCGCCCATGATGGCGCGGAATGTGCTGTCGGCGACCACCGCGGAGAGCCGCGCGCGCATCTCCACGGGACGGCCCGCGGTGGCAGCGGACCCGATATCTCGTAGCATCGCTGCGACCTCCTCCTCACGGATTGCGCCCAAGGAGCGGACGCGGCGGGCTGTGAGGAGCTCCGTGACGGCTATCTTACGAAGCTGCCGCCAATGGTCACCGTACGGGGCGAAGATCATGTCTCGGCCGTTAGACGTAATCACGCGCATGGTGGCGGTCAGTGGCCGTGTCGCGAACGACACGTCCTGGGTCTTCATCACCTCGCTGGCCGCCGCCGGAGACGACACCACCAGCGTGGGCACCTCGCCGAGCCGGAGAAGCATGACCGGCCCATGGCGCTGCGCCAGGTTGTGCAGGGCGCGGTGAGGAAGCTGCCCGATGAGGTGGTGTAGGCTGCCGACCACCGGTAGCTGCCATGGACCCGGAGGGAGCCGCAAGCCATTGTTTGCTGTCGTCAAGCGCTTGAACGTGGCGAACAACGCCAGGGACACGAGAGCCCAGCCGAGGTAGACGGGGTACCACCAGGGATCATCCATTTCTTTTCTGATTCCAGACTACATATTTTGCACACATATATATAGCCGAGGTCTGACTAACAGAATGGCTCACCGAGTATATATACTACCTAATCGGGTGTGAATGCTTGTCCATTCACGTGGTCTCACATGAAAGAATTGTTTTCAGGTTGATTTTGTATTTTTCGGCATATTTTTTAAGCCCTATCCTCTACATTAAAACTATGCACATGGCCGCTGTATTAAACAAAGAGTATCAAGTAGCAGAAAAACATCTTTATTACAAGTTCACGGCTCATGCGAACATCAAACTCTCGAAAATTACAGCTTTTACCATATAAGGGCTTTGTGTTGAGTCACCCACCCTGGCTAGCTAAAGATAGCCCATACGACCGACATCAGCAGAGCACATTCGGTATCCGGGGAGGAGGAATGACCATATATGGATTCAGTATAACGCTATATTTGTACTACAAAAAATGAACTACTTCTTTTTAAAACAAACATCGTTGTGGTAATTTCAAATTGCCCAAAGCAATGCTGATACGCCTACACGAATACACACTTTCGTACGCTTATCAACCCCATTTAACCTATTACCAAAAAATTGTTAATACTTGTTGGAGAATTAATACTAAACATAAAATGAATCAACATTCAAATATATTTTGCAAAGAAACAAGATATGAACAGATGATCAACCGTCTCATCTTTATGACAAAAAGAATATTTTTTCGGCATATTTTTTAAGGAAAACGCTGTGTTTCACCCGGGGGAACGTTGCGTTCCGTCCCCCGGGTCGCTGTCCGTTCGATGCGCCCAAATCGTGCGGTTGGATTAGCTCCCACGCCCCCCCCCCCCCCCCGTTTTCGCTAGGATTAGGACAAGGCACGGTTTTGGTTCGTGCGCGGTTCCTCATTTTGGCTCGTGCCGTTACGTTCTGGTCGCGCGGTGCGGAGGCGGCGACGAAGGCGAGGTGAGCGACGCAGGCGGCGACGAGAGGCGACGCCGTCGACGAGGTCCCCCTCCGGTGAGGTTCCGCGCGTTCTCTGGTGAGGTTCCGCTCGCTCCCCTCCTCCTCTCCGGCGAGGTCCCCCTCTTCATCTCCGACGACCGCACGTAGTTAGGGTACCGCGAGCGGCGGCGAGCGGTGGAGCGGTGCGGGTCTGTGCGCACTCCGGTGGCCCCCTGCCCGAGCCCAATCGTCCTCTCAGGCGCCCCCCTGCCCGCGACCACCTTCGCCCTTATTTGCTCCATCCTCGGTGGTTAGGGTACCGCGAGCGGCGGCGCTGTCGCGGGTCTGTGCGCACTCCGGCGCCCCCTGCCCGCGACCACCTTATTTGCTCCATACTCGGTGGTTCCGAGCAGTTTACCCCTTATTTGCTCCATTAGATGTTCCAACTCTGTTTTTGTAGCATTTTATTGGATCAATTTGCTCCACTGCAGGCACACCCCCCTTGTGCATATACCCCGGTGTGCCGAGTTTTAGCATTTTTGATCAGATTTTTAGGTGCCCCTGCCCTGTCTTTGTAGCAATTGTTGGAGCAAATTGATCCACTGCAGGCCACCTCCATGTGCATATCCCCTGTTGTGCAGAGTTTTAGTTGTTTTTGAGCAAATTGCAAATTAGTGTACCACATTATAGACTTTTTGATCAGATTTAGTTGCTCCACTGCAGTCCACACCCCCTGTACATATCCCCCGTTTTGCAGCAAATTTCATTTTTAGTTGGAACCGTATGTGCAAGTAGATTTAAATCTGAATTTCAACTATGTTTTTTGCTGGCAATTTGTGTACTGACTGGGCCTCATAGTATATCTGCTAGCAATCTATAATCAGCAGCAATGGAGGTTTGTTCTATTACTGCATTGTGTTTGCTTCTGTTGTACATTTTGTGTTCTTCTTTTGTGTCCTTTTTTTGTTCTTAGTGTTCTGTTTTTTGCTGAGCAGGGGCAGTATTGGTGTAGCAAGGACCGTTTTGCTGCGAAGCGTTTGCTCAAGTGCGCTAATGATCTATCACCAAGGAAGAGAGAAATTATCGAGCAACACAGCGCTTTTTCCTCACTACTCAACATTTCTCCTTTCAATGTCCCTAACGAGCCCATAGATTTTGTCGCCGTCAACACTGTGGTTGAGCTTCGTGAGTTTCACTATGGATCAAAACGGATAGTTTTGACAAGAGACATTATCAAGAAGGTGTTTGGTCTACGTTCAGGATCAAAGCCAGTCGAGTTGCTGACCAAGAGTGTACATTCAGAAATCAGAGAGGCATACAAAGGCACGTTGTCGAGGCTACCCATAGAGAATGCAGCAAAGATGTTGAAGGAGCTTGATGACAGAAGATGATGCCATAATCAGGACATGAGACCTTTTGTGCTGGGCGACTGTTCTGAATCCTTCCACGAACAACATGATGTGCTTAGAGTACATAGGGTGCATGAGTGACCCAAAGAGGACCCATGAGTATGACTGGGAGGAGCACATCCTGGAGTTGCTGATGCATTACATTCAAAAAATTCAGAAGAAGAAGGAGCAACCGCTTGTGCTTGATGGTGTTAATCTTGAGAAGGGTAAGCAGCTGGGTGAGTCTGAGGAAGCACCAGGTCCATCGAAGAAGAAGAAGGTTAATAACATGTTCGAATTCTGGATGTCCGGCCCACTGCCTGTTCTTGCTGTAAGTTTTTACCCTTTTTTCACAGCTTGCTACTTTTCATAGTTTTGTTTGCTCCATTAGATTTAATTTATTGTTGCTTTAGTTAGTTTCTGTTGCTACATTGTTTTATTTTTGTGTATTGTTTCTGTTTTTATGTTCTAGCTTTAAGTTTTTACCTTTTCACATCTTGCTCCTTTTCATAGTTTTGTTTGCTCCAATAGACTTAAATTATTGTTACTTTAGTTATTTTATGTTGCTCCATTGTTTATTTTTGTGTGTATTGTTTCTGTTTATGTTCTAGCTGTAAGTTCTTTCCCTTTTTCCAGAGCTTGCTACTTTACATAGTTTTTTTGCTATATTAGTTTTATATTATTGTTGCTTTAGTTAATTTCTGTTGCTCCATTTGTTTATTTTTCTGTGTATTGTTTTTGTTTTAGTTGTTTTTTTATACATTTTTGTTATAATAGCTTTTTCAATTTCTGATATTGTAATAGCTTTTTATGATATTTTTGTCCAATCAGCTGCAGGATTGATTTTTGTGTTTTTTTGCATATATAGCTGGTGTACATGGACCACTTGCTCATCCCAAAGAATGAGCACTTTATAAACAATGGGATTCCTAGAGTTTGCTTTATGACCAGTGAGGATTTCAGTTTCATTGTCAAGATCGACCGTGACAATAAAATCCTGCGTAACAAGACTGTCTATGGGAGGCGTCCTGTAAGTAGACTCTCTTTGTTGTTTTCTTTTGCCTTTTTCGTTGTTTACGTTCCCCTGCCACGTTTCATTTTGTTTTGAACTCAACCTTGATTGGTTTTTTGGTTGTGCAGTTCCTTCCGTTATCCAAAACAGTGTATGCGCCGTGTCAAGTGGACAGTTCAATGCCCGAAGATATTGATGTAAATCCGTCTGCATCGCTTAATGAATGGCTGGTTTTCCCCACCATCGAGCAAATGGAGGTTTGTATAGTTTCTAATGTGACGTTTTGTAGGTCATTTTGTTTGTTCATATAGCATTTTTTTTCTGCATGTAGCAAGGTGCTTTTTCCACAATTTTGCTACTTTACATATTTCATGTTGCTCCATTAGGGTTTAAGTACTGCTGTTTTAGTTATTTTCTTTTGCTACATTTTTTTTATATCGTGCGTATTTTTTCTGTTTTAGTTGTTTTTTATGTCTGCTACTATAATGGATTTTTTTTTGCACCATCAGTTATTTTGTTTTGTTCTACCAATGTTTTTGTATCGGTTTGCTGGTTTTTTGCTTCTTTTTAATGAACAAATGTTGTTTTTTTATTTTTAGAATTGTTGCTCACTCACACAGTAATTTATATTTTTTGTTCATCACAGGTACCATCTCGGTTCAAGAACCTATACGACAAGCACAAGGTCAGTTTTGCTTCTAACGTGGATGCTACTCTCAAGAGCCTTGCTGTAGGGATAAAATCAATGCAGTCCAAACAAATAGCTTTGCTGTTGAATGATGTTGAAGCTGCCCTGAAGGAAGATGATGGCCCGAGTATTGTCTTTCCAGCTTATGGGGTAGGACTAGACGGGCATGGCAACATGGTTGGTGACAAGTCTGCTTCTGAGTCCGATGATCTTGATATTGATGAGGATATTGTTGCTGTGGATCCTATGGACTGTGATTCTCATGTATTCGAAGAAGGCGATGCTGGTGCATCAGAGAATGAACAAACCAATGCTACGGAGCTCAATGATGTCCCGCAACCAGCAATTGTTGTAGGTTCCTCTCACACGGACGCCGATGGTGAGGAACAGGGCGCTGTGAGCAGTCCGGTTAGAGCTGCTGTTGGTAGTCCAGATAAAGTTGCTGATGGTAGTCCGGTTAGAGCTGATGTTGGTAGTCCAGATAAAGTTGCTGTTGTTGGTAGTCCAGATAAAGTTGCTGCTGTTGGTACTCCGGTTAGAGCTGCTGTTGGTAGTCCAGATAAAGTTGCTGCTGTTGGTAGTCCAGCCAGTCCTGATGCGGTGATTCCACCCATGCCCACTGCCCTTAGCCCACCTAGAGCTGCTGCGGATAGTACTTTCGTTCCTAGGTCGGCTTCTCCCACACCTCGGTGCAACATACCAACAGGTTACTGGGATGTATGTCCGAAATTTAATGTGTGGAGCCAAGACAATGAATCTTCCCAAGCCCCTGACAAGAACGACGTTGTGTGTGCGGAAAAGGTGGATGATGTTGCTGCTCCGATAGTTGGTGACAAGGTTGCTCCCACGTGTATGTTCTCCTTCCCCCTTTTCTCTATTTTTTACATTTTGCATTTTTCATCTTGGTTTTGTGTGCACTGCCCGCCAAAACAAGATTTGTCAAAGTATTCTTTTCTGATCGACCTTTGTTGTGTAGCTCCCAAACCATGCCTTGACACCCCGATACCGGAAAATTTGGAGGAGATTCCGGACGCTGCAAGACCGGATCATGGTGACAATACAGGTTTGCTTTTTTTCTCCCCTATGCGCCTTGCTGTTCTTCTGTTGGCTTTTAAAAAAAATGCTATCTGAGTGTTAGGGTTTTGCTTCTTTAGATAATTCTGGTTGCTACTTTACATATTTCTGGTTGCTACTTTACTTAATTCTGCTTGCTACTTTACCTCATTCTGCTTGCTACTTTAGATACTTATGGTTGCTACTTTTTACATAATTTTCTGATTGCTTCTTTTTACATAATTCTGGTTGCTTTCGTTAGATAATTCTGGTTGCTTCGTTATCACATTTTTCTTTGTTGCTATAGAGCTCTTTTTCCTTTTGGAACCTTAACCACTAGCTTTTTATTTTTTGTTTTTCCTAGACATTGGTGGCAGCTCAGGTGTTGTAGAGAAGAAGGATGGCAGCACTGGTGTGCTAACTTTTCAAAGGAGGACTAGGCATAAAAGGGCTATGAAAACTGATGTTAAGGCTCCAGTGGCGAAAAAGTTGAAGAAGCCCTCTGCAGATATGGTTGCATTGTACGAACAGTTTGTGCGCCATTCGCGCAATCTCAAGACTGACCATCAAAAGAAAGGGAAAGATGACCCGTGAGTCTTTTTTTTCTGGCCTTTTTACCACAGTCCTGTAATTACGTGACATTTTTTGTTTTGCTACTAGCTACTCCTTTTTTGCTTTTTTACTTTTGGTCATTGCAGCAACCGGGACACCTCTGATTATGTTTTCTTGTATTTCTTTTTCAGGCCTCCTTTCATTCTAATTGGGGGGTCTCACTATGACTACAAGAGTTTCCACAATTCCCTAGGCCCCAGGAAGTGTCTTGACACTCAGGTCATGTGTGTTTGGTCTGAGAGTTTCAATAAGGAAGCAAAAAGAGAAGAGGAAAAAAGCACATCTGCTTTGAAAAGATATGTTTTCAATTGCTACTCAACGGTTAGTTTTGTCCTAAGACTTTTTAGCTGCATGCCTCAGTTTTGTCCTAAGAGCTAATATAACTTTTGCTCTTTTCTGTTTCGTCATGAGTAGCAAAAGCTCATAGTTGACCCAGAGAAGTTCAACCCAGCTGCACTTGCGAGAGAGTTCAAAATTCAAAATGTGAAGTTCAAGATCATGAAGAAAGACCTTGTGAGCTATGCTTTTCCTCTTCCTACATTGTTTTCGCTACGTTGTAATTACATTGGTATTACTTTACGAATCATGTTTTTTTGTGCAATTATAATTTTCAAGACAATTGTATAAGTTTCTGTTTTTTGGGCAGAATTGCTCCCATACTTAGGTTTATATGCTCTTTTAGAAGTTTTTGTTTGCTACATTAGTTTCAACTAATTGCTACCTTCATATATCCAGTGATTATACATTTTCTAATTTGGTATTCATTTTGTTCCGCTTCATTTTTAGCTACACTTCCCTGTAGTCAAGGACAACCACTAGATGGTATGCACTGTCAACTTGATACACGACCAGTTCCACGTGTTTGATTCAATGAACCACAAGGACAAGAGCTTTCTCGAGGAAGCAGCAAAGAACCTAGTTTGTTGTTAGAACTGTCTACAAGGATTACATTTTTTTTGTTTTGTGTATCACACTAATTTCTAATTTTTTGCTATTCCAGTTTATTAACTTTGCGGCACTTTGCAAAGCTTCTGGAGTTTCACACATAGACATCGACCGCTACACACTTTCCACACCCGCCCACCCACAGCAGAAGACTCTGTAAGATCTTTTTTTCTTTTGATGCAATTGTAGAAGTTTCTTTTTTTGGGGCAGTATTGCTCCCATACTTAGGTTTATATGCTCTTTTATAAGTTTATGTTTGCTACAATAGGTTCAACTAATTGCTACCTTCATGTAACCAGTCATTATACATTGCTTTCGAGTTTGCTGCTAACTATGTTCATTTGTTTTCTTTTCTCCTTTTTACAGCTATGACTGTGGCTTCTACACAATGCTGTTCATTCAGCACTTCGACGCTAAAACCATGTTGCCTTTTTCCAAGGATGACATTCCTACATATCGCATGGCTGTCGCAACGAAGCTCATCGAGGATAGAGAGAACAAAGGCAACATCGTCGACATCATGGAGGCTTCCTTGGAGCCTCGGCCGGGGGTGTAGCCATTAGTAGTTTCATATAGCCTGGAGTGACAATCACCACATGTACATTCGCTTTAGCCTCATCTAGTTTCGTGTAGCCAGGATGGATGAAAAAACCTTTCTATATGTTTTTTCATATGTTATCCCCACTGGTATCTAGTGATCCATGGATTGTGTCATTTTGTCGAACAAATGATTGTGGCTATCAAGGACAGAGAGTTGACTATGTTTTTAACCATGGGAATGAATGTAGTTTTTCACCTGCTAGGTTTTTTGCTACTAGTTTACATCAAATGAATTCTGTGTATTTTCTGGCACCTTTTTTGTGGATTTCTGTTTTTCCTGGAGGTGACCATGTTTTTGCTTCATTAGGTGTATATGTTTGCTTCAATAGGTATTTTTCAATGCTACAACAGTGAAATCTGGTTGCTACAGAACACCTTTTATTTTGTATCCTACAAAGATATTTTTGAAACCCCTGGACAAGAACAGTTTTTTGATCTCGTAGAGTAAATCATTTGCTTCAATAAAATATTTGCAATGCTTCATATACAATAAATTGTTGCTACCAACATTTTTCCACAAACAAAAGTAGATAATTTATGTTTCACATAGTGAGCACATTTTTACATTTTTTCTCCAACGCAAGAATACAAGTTATCCACAGAATAATTTTTTGCTCCAATGCAAGGTAACTATGTTTTAAATCATTCTATACCAATAGGACCAACTCCATGTACAATTAAAACTTCCACCCTAACAACTTATTCGTAGCAATCGTTTTCAAAAACATCATCACATAACAGCTATAGCCTTAGCTCAGCCCCAGCAGCTATTCTTTCATCCTCCACCTGTTTAGCAACACAATCGTTCACCGCATGTCCCTCCTCATGACACCATGGACACTTCATTACTCTCTTCTTTCTAGGTTGCTTGGGCTTCTTCACCGGTTTCTTGTTTGTTGCTTTGGCATCGTCAGCTTGCTTGCGTCTCTTCAAAGTTTCTTCATCGTGTAGTTCAACCAAAGTCTTCCGCCTCTGTTCTTTCATCGTGGGACGTCCTTTAGGTTTTACCCGTTTAGGATTTTTCAGTGTTTTCCCGCTGGTAGCAAATTTCCCGCTGTCACCAACCATTGTTGTTGGTTCATTTTGCTATGGTCCATTTTGTTGGTCTTCATCCAATCCTGCATCCTCTTCTTCACCTCCTTCAACAACATTTCTTTTTGCTCTCAAGATTGCAGCAACCTTTTTTCTAGCCTCACCCACCATTCTTGAAACAACTTCATAAGCTTCATCCACAAAACAAGCATCAGAGGCAAGCTGATTCATTTTTCTGCATAGTGAGTTGTATTTCAGTGTATTGGTTGGTGGGACACCAAATCTGAGCCCGTTGTCCCCGGGATCAGGCGCTGGTGTTGTTGCTACCGAGGACCATCTGTACAGCAAGTACCTTTCTGGAATTTTCTGGACATTTAGGTGGACCATGACCCTGATGATGTGTGGACATACCAGTCCACACATTTCAAACCCATTGCAGCCGGACGAGTACAGCCCCTCCTCAAACTCAACTTGAACCTGGTATGTTCTCACTTCTAGGCCAGGGTTTGGAACTAGATCAAAACAAATGCCCTCTACATCTGCCCGTACTGGATAGAACTTTGTTGATGCAGCAACAAGCTTCTGGTACCTTTCAAAGATTTCTGCTGTGTAGAATTCTTGTCCTTGCTTCTCAATTGCATAACTGCAAAACAAGTTTTTGCACCATTAGATGAAAATAAATGCTACAACAGTATGTTTTGGTTTCTAGTTTAACTGATATGGAATGCTACACATACACAACAGGCAGAGATTTTTTGCACTAGTTACTACACACTACCTTACATTTTTGTATTTTTTTGGTGTGCTACAATGGGTGCTACAAGATGATCACCGTATGCATGATAACATCTTGCCTACCCATGACCCCAGCTTTCCTTCGAAACGATCTTCAACAGGTTTCCATTCTTTATTACACAGTTTCCTATAATGAATTGGGATCCCTAGGTATTTAAAATGCAATGTGCCAACGTCGCAACAAAAAATGTTACAATATTCATCTTGACTATTTTTTGCTTCCTAGAACAGAATATTTCACATTTATGAAAGTTTATTTTCAATCCTAAAAGCTGGTCAAACGTCGCAAGAATGAGTTTCATATTTAAAGCTTTCTTGATATCATGCTGAAGGAACAAGATGGTGTCATCCGCATATTGTAGTATGGACGACCCAACATCCACTAAATGAGGGATGAGGCTTCCAAATTCACCATCCTCCTTCACCCTCTCTATTAGAATGGCTAACATATCAACCCGTAAATTGAATAAGATAGGTGATAAAGGATCTCCTTGACGTAGTCCTTTTAGTGTTTGGAAATAATGACCGATATAATAATTAACCCCTATTCCAACACTTCCTCCTTGAGAAAATGTAGCAATCCATTGACACCACGAAGGTGCAAAACCTTTCATGTGTAACACTTGCTGCAAAAAGGACCGGTTTACCTTATCATAAGCTTTCACAAAATCTATTTTGAATAACACATCGTCTAAATTATTTGATTTGAGCTTGTGTATTGTTTCATGCAGAACAACCACACCTTTTAAAATATTTCTACCAGGTATAAACACCATTCGCATTGGACGAATGAATCCACTCGCAAAAGAGATCACTCTATTAGTACCGACTTTGGTAAAAAAAATTAAAGCTTACATTTAGAAGAAAAATAGGTCTATATTGGTCAATCTTGCTGGCGTCCTCTTTTTTGGGAAGCAAGGTAATGACATCAAAATTCAACCTGAAAAGAGGCAAATCGCCATGGTGCAGCTGAGTGAACATGGCCATCAAGTCCACTTTGGTTACATCCCAAAATTTCTGATAAAACGTCCACCCATAAATAATGATGATTGCGATATTCGTGTGCTAAAGACAATATCAATCATGTAGAATTGCTTGATATGTCAGCAACTGAAACTTTCGGTTAGTTTCGTGATGCAGATCTACCGACGCGTTCCAGCGTTTCGTAGCTAGCTATCATTGTCTTCAGCTCGGCGAGGTGGGGTTGCTGCCCAGCGGTCGGTTTTTGGCACAGATTGCTTCAATAAGGGTGTGGAAGTACAGGTATGCCTTTGGCTTGCTCATTCCTTGTCACGTCAGTTGCGGCTGGGAGTGCGGAAAGGGTGGATCTGGTGCTTGTTTGCGCTAAGCGTTGCTGGGAAACTTCTCCTACTAGCCTACCGTGGTGCCGCCGGGAAGGAATGATCAAGCGTGCACTAGTAGAAAACTGGACAAAGGTTTTTACCTTTAGTATCTGTTCCCTTACGAACCGGTATAAATGGCTGACTTGTACCGGTTCGAACGCGGAGGGCGCTAGGCAAGGCTAATACCGGTTTGCCACACACCTTTAGTCTCGGTTTGTGGCTAAAACCGGGACCAAAAGGGTGTGGTAACCTCCGCCTGGTGCAAGCACATTTGCTACCTGTTTTAGCCACCAAACGGTACCAAAGGTGTGCGACAAAGGGGCGCGTGGCAACCGTTCGCCTGGCCGAGCACCTTTAGTACTGGTTGGTGGCTACAACCGGTAGCAAATAGTCGAAGCGTTTTGCCTCCCGCTCCTATGAGTTCGCGAATTGCTACAGTACAACGCCATTTCTCTGTTTCTTCTCTGTTTCCTCCTCTCTCTTCTTCCTCTCTTAGCTTCTTCCCATAATCCACCAATGGATCAACCGATCACCCTTGGTCTGCACCCTGTTCCTGTACATGGCACGAACGTGCTCACCGTTGTCTACACCAACGATAGCGCCAAGATGCCGGGATATCTTGCCACATTCAAAGGATGGGTTGAAAGCGCGATGGATCAAGAGAAATTCACCGGGCTTGATCTTGAGTACACGCGTGATGGGAAGGATGTTGCGGTCATCCAATTTTGCTTTAGGAAGAATGTCTTGGTCTGCCAATGGGCAAGGTACGTTTTGGGCCTTGATCCATTCATCGTAGGTTGATGAAAATTGCATAGGATAGCAATCCGATCCCCATTTGAATCATATTTGAATCATATATGCGCGTGATGTATAGAAAATTGCATTGGTTTATTATGATGAAAATTGCATAGGATAGAAACATGTCTGATCCCCATTGAAATCATATATCCGTGACATAGAATCATCATATATCCGATCCCCATTTGAATCATATATCCACATGATATATAGAAATTTTCATAGTTTTATTATGATGAAAATTGCATAGGTTTATTATGATAAAAATTGCATTGGTTTATTATGATGAAAATTACATAAGTTTATTATGATAAAATTTGCATTGGTCTATTATGATGAAAATTGCATAGGTTTATATATAGTTCATGCATGTGGTGGCTTGTTGCATATTGGCAAATCCGTGTTGCAATATGCAGGCCGTTGTTGCAGTAGTAATTAACAAGAAGTAATAAGAAGTAGGTTATTGTTATGATTCTTAATTAACAATTTGTTCCATGCTAACTTGTTGTTGCAGTAGTAACAAGAAGTGTTCAGCCCTCATGGACTTCCTTTACCGCAGCGGCATTCGTTTTGTTAGGGTTGATACAAACAACGACAAGATCAAGATGAGGAAAAGCTTTAGAATTGAGATACCGGCTGCCTGCCACATTGATATCCAGGAGATATTCAGGCCTCAGCATGGAAGGACTTCAATGGCTCATATGGCAGTGGATTTGATCGACAACTGGTACGGTGATATGAAGAACAAGATTGAGAACCACAATGAGTGGGAGACGACCCCACTTCACGGCAAGAACATTGAGTATGCCGCCATAGATGCTTACGTTTCATACAAGCTGTATCGCATTATTCGAGTCGTCAACCTTGGGCAGCGTCACCTCGCACTGGAAGCACCAGCAGTTGATGATGATGACAATTCAGACAACTCCTATGATGTGTAGTAGTGCTTTGGGGTCGATCATGTGTGATTTCTATTATGTATAGTACTTATATATATATCTCTATGATGTAGTACAGGTCTCCTGTTGTCTGTAGATCGAGTAATTTTATATGTATCTATAATTATATGTTCATGTTTAAGTATGATGTGAGCAAGATTTCATTGTAGTCTCTATATATTTCTCTCATGTTTGCATAGGTGAACAATAGTACTAGCGCTAGATATGGAAGCAAGTTGAGAAGTAACCAAACACAATGGCGCGAAGATTTATCCCGAAGTCCACTTTCCAATGGAAGCTAATCTTCGTTGGGTTCCAACAATACTAAACATTCTATGATGGATGTCATTAATTCTATGATCTATGTATTCTCTCTTTTCAACCCCATTAGAAAGACATCATAGGACTGGTTTATTAGTATAAGACTGGTTTTTCTACAACAGGGCTAGGATTTCAATAGAGATCCATAGTGAGTTGCTAAATATACAACCCCTCGCTAAGAATGGTCATGCCCGCCGTCTTGACTTTCTCCTAAAACGGGTTGAGAACATTCCAGTAAATTCAAACAAACCAAAAATAATGCGAGACCTTCGCCTGGTGTCATTACATATGTACTAGTATCCACCAAAAATAGTAAACTTAGAATACGACAGTTCTGTTGAAAAAGTGTTCCCAAAAAAGAGCCATCTCCTCCTAACATTCTAGGGTTTCGGTTCAAATGACGGGTGTTATGGCCAAATACATGGCATAGTTTGTTATAATGAGCCCATATTGCACACAAACATGCATGTTGGAAGCACGGACAATGTTGACGAAGGAATTTTTTTTAACTGAATAAAAAAACCATTTTCCATTTTTGGAGTGTCAGAAATGGTTTTTTTGTGAAGGACCTACCACAAACATATTGCAAAACTTGGGGGATTAATTTTTTTAACATGCTAGGACATGTGATATACCCAAATAAACAATCTGTTTTCTAAGAAAAGATTTCCATCCAGCTCTTTTGAAAATCACAAGTTTCTGCCAATTCAGTTGGAAACAGGACAAATTTGAACTACAGGTGCCTCGTAATTTGCTCATAAATTTTGGCAAAAATCATTTTTAGGTAATCAACTACCTATTTCAATAGAGATCCACAATGATTTGCTAAATATACAACCCCTAGCTAAGAACGGTCATGCCCGCCGTCTTGACTTTCTCCTAGAACGGGCTGAGAAAATTCCAGTAAATTCAAAAAAATCCTAAATAACGCGAGACCTTCGTCTGGTGTCATTACATATGTACTAGTATCCACCAAAAATAGTAAACTTGGAATACGACAGTTCTGTTGAAAAAGTGTCCAAAAAAAGAGCTATCTCCTCCTAACATTCTAGGGTTTCGGTTCAAATGACGGGTGTTAATTATGGCCAAATACATGGCATAGTTTGTTATAATAAGCCCATATTGCACACAAACATGCATCTTGGAAGCACGGACAATGTTGACAAAGTATTTTATTTTTTAACTGAATAAAAAACCATTTTCCATTTTCGGAGTGTCAGAAATGGTTTTTTTGTGAAGGACCTACCACAGACATGTTGCAAAACTTGGGGGCTTAATTTTTTTAACATGCTAGGACATGTGATATACCCAAATAAACAATCTGTTTTGTACGAAAAGATTTCCATCCATCTCTTTTGAAAATCACAAGTTTCTGCCGATTTAGCTCGAAACGGGACAAATTTGAACTACAGGTGCCTCATAATTTGCCCATAAATTTTTGGCAAAAATCATTTTTAGGTACTCAACTACCTATTTTAATAGAGATGCACAGTGATTTGCTGAATATACAACCCCTAGCTAAGAACGGTCATGCCCGCAGTCTTAACTTTCTCCTAAAACAGGCTGAGAAAATTCCTGTAAATTCAAAAAAACGCTAAATAACGTGAGACCTTCGCCTGGTGTCATTACATATGTCCTAGTATCCACAAAAAATAGTAACTTGGAATACGACAGTTCTGTTGAAAATGTGTTCACAAAAAAAGCTATCTCCTCCTAACATTCTAGGTTTCGGTTCAAATGCCGGGTGTTATGGCCAAATACATGGCATAGTTTGTTATAATGAGCCCATATTGCACACAAACATGCATCTTGGAAGCACGAACAATGTTGACGAAGGAATTTATTTTTTAACTAGATAAAAAAACCATTTCCCATTTTCGGAGTGTTAGAAATGTTTTTTTGTGAAGGACCTACCACAGACATGTTGCAAAACTTGGGTGCTTAATTTTTTTTAACCAACTAGTACATGTGATATACCCAAATAAATAATATGTTTTGTATGAAAAGATTTCCATCCAGCTATTTTAAAATCACAAGTTTATGCCGATTTAGTTGGAAACGGGTAAAATTCATGTGCCTCGTAATTTGCTCATAAATTTTGGCAAAAATCATTTTTAGGTTCTCAACTACCTATTTCAATAGAGATCCACAGTGATTTGCTGAATATACAACCCCTATCTAAGAACGGTCATGACCGCCGTCTTGACTTTCTCCTAAAACGGGTTGAGAAAATTCCAGTAAATTAAAAAAAAAAACCTAAATAACGCGAGACCTTCGCCTGGTGTCATTACATATGTACTAGTATCCAACAAAAATAGTGAACTTGGAATACGACAGTTCTGTTGAAAAAGTGTCCACAAAAAAGAGCTATCTCCTCCTAACATTCTACGGTTTCGGTTCAAATGACGGGTGTTAATTATGGCCAAATACATGGCATAGTTTGTTATAATAAGCCCATATTGCACAAACATGCATCTTGGAAGCACGGACAATGTTGACAAAGTATTTTATTTTTTAACTGAATAAAAAAAACATTTTCCATTTTCGGAGTGTCATAAATGGTTTTTTTGTGGAGGACCTACCACAGACATGTTGCAAAACTTGGGGGCTTAATTTTTTTAACATGCTAGGACATGTGATATACCCAAATAAACAATCTGTTTTGTACGAAAAGATTTCCATCCATCTCTTTTGAAAATCACAAGTTTCTACCGATTTAGCTCGAAACGGGACAAATTTGAACTACAGGTGCCTCATAATTTGCCCATAAATTTTTGGCAAAAATCATTTTTAGGTACTCAAGTACCTATTTTAATAGAGATGCACAGTGATTTGCTGAATATACAACCCCTAGCTAAGAACGGTCATGCCCGCAGTCTTAACTTTCTCCTAAAACAGTCTGAGAAAATTTCAGTAAATTCAAAAAAACGCTAAATAACGTGAGACCTTCGCCTGGTGTCATTACATATGTCCTAGTATCCACAAAAAATAGTAACTTGGAATACGAAAGTTCTGTTGAAATGTGTTCACAAAAAAAAGCTATCTCCTCCTAATATTCTAGGTTTCGGTTCAAATGACGGGTGTTATGGCCAAATACATGGCATAGTTTGTTATAATGAGCCCATATTGCACACAAACATGCATCTTGGAAGCACGAACAATGTTGACGAAGGAATTTATTTTTTAACTAGATAAAAAAACCATTTCCCATTTTCGGAGTGTCAGAAATGTTTTTTGTGAAGGACCTACCACAGACATGTTGCAAAACTTGGGTGCTTAATTTTTTTTAACCAACTAGTACATGTGATATACCCAAATAAACAATCTATTTTGTACGAAAAGATTTCCATCCAGCTCTTTTAAAATCACAAGTTTATGCCGATTTAGTTGGAAACGGGACAAATTCATGTGCCTCATAATTTGCTCATAAATTTTGGCAAAAATCATTTTTAGGTACTCAACTACCTATTTCAATAGAGATCCACAGTGATTTGCTGAATATACAACCCCTATCTAAGAACGGTCATGACCGCCGTCTTGACTTTCTCCTAAAACGGGTTGAGAAAATTCCAGTAAATTCAGAAAAAAACCTAAATAACGCGAGACCTTCGCCTGGTGTCATTACATATGTACTAGTATCCAACAAAAATAGTAAACTTGGAATACGACAGTTCTGTTGAAAAAGAGCTATCTCCTCCTAACATTCTAGGGTTTCGGTTCAAATGAAGGGTGTTATGGCCAAATACATGGCATAGTTTGTTATAATGAGCCCATATTGCACACAAACATGCATCTTGGAAGCATGAAAAATGTTGACGAAGGATTTTTTTTTAACTGAATAAAAAAAGCATTTTAGATTTTCGGAGTGTCAGAAATGGTTTTTTGTGAAGGACCTACCACAGACATGTTGCAAAACTTGGGGGCTTAATTTTTGTAACATGCTAGGACATGTGATACACAAGTTTCTGCCGATTCAGTTGGAAATGGGACAAATTTGAACTACATGTGCCTCGTAATTTGCTCATAAATTTTGGCAAAATCATTTTTAGGTACTCAACTACCTATTTCAATAGAGATCCCTAGTATAAACTTCTCTCTGGGGAGTTCATGACAGACGCACTTCGGGGTGTGACCTACTTCATCGGTATCAACTTCTCTCTAGGGAGTTTCATGACTTAGAGCTTAAAAGTACTAGATCAGACAAGAGTTAGCTTATGAATGTCTCATATTTGGATTTCTCTCATTTTTCTAATCGATTTAGACATATTATTTGTGAAATTTAAATTTACTGAATTGCATATATGAATTATTCAATATTAAATGGAAAAGGACAAATAAGTTAATTATTATTTCCATTTAAGAATATTTTAATTCAAAAGATTATTAATGATTGATTTATTTTTATTTAAATAATTGTTTTGATTCATAAAATAAATGTGTGTGACATCATAGTCTATGGGTTAATAGGATTGTTAGCATACTATTGTCAGGTAAGTATCTCTTCTTTGTAGGTAGCTCATAGGAAGGGAACTACGAAGTTAAGCTTGCTAGTGCGAGAGTAGTGTGAGGATGGGTGACCTCTACGGGTAGTGTTAGTATAAGGGACTAAATTAGATTGAAATTAAGAATGGTGGGTGATAAATGTGAGTTCAAGTCGTTAAACAATAAAATGGAAATAAAATGAATTTTCTTAGGGAAAATCGAAAAAGTGAAAAAAAACAAAAAACCTTTGGTACCGGTTCGTAAGAGGAACCGGTACCAAAGGAACACGGACCGCGGGCTCTCCTCTTGGGCGACGTGATAGCCCATTTAATACCGGTGCGTAAGCGACCAGTACTAAAGGCTGGTGGGCCTTTAGTACCGATTAATTAGTACCGGTTGTCCAACCAGTAGTAATTGGGCTCTGGAACCGGTACTACTAGCCCGTTTTCTACTAGTGGTGGTGGCCTGTGGATATGGATGTGGCCGGTTTTGCAGGTTTGTCACTGGTGCGAAGTGCCTAATAGTGCGCTATGCTGGTTGTGGTGATAGAGGAGAGGGTGGTCGTGAGCGTCTGCTGCTCTGTTGCCAATCTGGAGCAGGGGAGTCCAGAAGCTTCTCCTGGGAGTGCATCAACAACAATCCTTTGTTGTTTGTCGTGCAATATGGTCAAAGGGCGTCCACTCCCTCTTGCTTTGTTGGCTTGGGTCGTTCTAGCCGCCATTTGAAGGCGATCAATAACCTCCTAGCAGACATGCCAACTTGGATGACCCTCTATCGTGGCAGTGTTGTCTCCCGACTCTGTACCCAAGTGGTTATGTCCTGGGAGGCTTCGGGTTTGGTTGTGCCACTACAGGAATACGCAGCTACGCCGACGGACAATAGCCATCGGTATAGCCTAGAATGCTATCGGCACAGGCTATGCCGACGACCGCCGTCGGAATACAACCGTTGGCCTAAGAGCTTGTCGGCGTACGCTGATTTTCCATCGGCGTTTACAAACCGCCTACATAGTTTTTCCAAAAAAAAGATTAATTTTCATATTTTTTCAAAAAAATTGAATATATATATATATTTTTTAATTCCATTCCGAAATTTCCCACTCATCCACACACTTAATCTCTCATGGCACACTTATGCTTGTCAAAGTATTTAGACTGTGTCAAACTTTTCATTCGGTCACCCATCCTTAAATTGTTACAGCCAAGCATTCTTAACTTTGGACTTCCTTCCAAATTATGTTCCAAATGAGAAGTTAGAAATTACTGATATTATTATCATATCAATTATATTAACCCCTAGGTCATGATGTGACACCTTATTGTTTAGAATTTAAAATTTTATTTGAATAAATAACATTGATTATGTCATAATATTTTTTGAATAAATAACAATAAAATGAATTTTACTTTAGTTTTTTCTTTTTACATTTAGTATGAAATAATTCATATCTTTAAATCCAGAAATCCAAATTTGACAAATAAAATATGTAAGTCGATTAGAAAAATGAGAGGATTTCGAATATGATGTCGATATTATAGAAATATTGATAGATTTAGAAAATTTGACCTCATTCAATGAATAGTCATGGTGGCCATTTTGACTTTTTGAACAAAACCAAATAAAGCGAAAAACTCAAAAAAATTATTTCCTCTAGCATGGAGTCCTTTTATGTGTATTATTTGCTATGAAAAATGAAAAACTTGATTTTTGGCAAATTGTTCACAAATATCTTCACAAAAAGGTCTATCGTGTATAAACATCTATACGTTTCAAGTTAAATGACCAAGTTATGGAAATTCCCACGGCATAGTTTGTGATAAAGTTCTCATGTTCGACAAATAGATGTATCTTGATATATGAAACAATGGTTCGGAAGGGATTCTTAAAATTATTTTTATAAATATAATTTTCCTTTTTCTAAGTGGCGAAAATGACTTTTTTTTGAACCAAGTACAAAAAATACTCTGCAAAATGGCACACATCTAATTATCACAAAGAGTAGTCCATATTTTATGGATAATCCCCAAGTATTAAAAAATTCTTGATTTCTATCTAGTTTCGTCTAGTTAAATGAGTTTATGCTAATTTTTCGAAAGTAATCCAAATTTGCATTATAGTGTTTGATAGTTTGGTCCCATTTTTTTTTCTAAAATCATTATAAGATACAAAACTAGTGGTTATATCACAAAAAATATCAATAGTTTAAAAAATTTGATCTCTTTCGATGAATAGTAATGGTGGCCATTTTGACCTTTTTTGAAAAAAAATCAAATAAAGTGAAAAAACCTCAAAAAATATTTTCTCTCGCATGGAGTGCTTTTATGTGTATTAGTTGCTATGAAAAATGATAAACTTGTTTTTTGACAAAGTATTCATAAAATTATTCACAAAAAGTCTACCATGTATAAACATCTATAGGTTTCAAGTCAAATGACCAAGTGATGGGAATTCCCACGCATTAGTTTGTGATATACTTCTCATATTCGACAAATGGGTGTATCATGGCATAGGAGACAATGGATCCAAAGGGATTTTTCAAATTATTTTTAGAAATAATATTTTCCTTTTTCTAAGTGGCAAAAATGACTTTTTTTGTAAACCAAGTTTAAAAAATATTGTGCAAAATGGCACCCATCTAATTCACAGATAGTGTAGTTCACATTTGATGGATAATCCCCAAGTATTAGGATTTTTCTGGGTTTCTATCGAATTTCGCCTAGTTAAATGAGTTTATGTTGATTTTCCGAAAGTAATCCAAATTTGATCTACAAGTGTTTGATAGTCTGGTATGTTTTTTTTTCCAGAAAATCATTATAAGGTACAAAGCTAGTGGTTATATCACAAAAACAACGATACTTTCAGAAAACTTGACCTCTTTCGATGAATAGTCATGGTGGCCATTATGACCTTTTTTTTGAAAAAGAATCAAATAAAGTATAAAAACCATGAAAAAAGTTTAAA
Source organism: Alopecurus myosuroides (assembly GCA_028641055.1). Lineage (NCBI taxonomy): Eukaryota > Viridiplantae > Streptophyta > Magnoliopsida > Poales > Poaceae > Alopecurus > Alopecurus myosuroides. The sequence continues at coordinate 22,664,123 of CM054058.1, forward strand.
CATGATAAACTGGATTTTTGACAAAATTTCAAAATATCTTCACAAAAAGGTCTAACATGTATAAACATCCTTCAAGCCAAATGACCAAGTTATAGCAATTCCCATGGCATAGTTTGTGATAAAGTTCTCATATTCGACAAATAGTTATATCTTAGTATAGGAAACAATGGCTTTGAAGGGGATTTCAAATTATTTTTATAAATACCATTTTCCTTTTTCGAAGTGGAAAAAATGACTATTTTGTGAACCAACTACAATGTGCAAAATGGCACCCATATAATTCTCACAAAGAGTAGTCCACATTTGATGGATAATCACCAATTATTATAATTTTCTTAATTTGTATGTAATTTTGCCTAGCTAAATGAGTTTATACTGATTTTCCGAAAGTAATTTCGCCTAGTTAATCGAGTTTTTCCGATAAAAAAGATGCTATAGTTGTCATATTTGGATTTCTCTCATTTTTTAATCGATTTAGATATTTTAATTGTTAAATTTTGATTTACAAATTTAAAGATATTAATTATTCCATATAAATGACAAATAGAAAGAAAAACATAGCTATGCCGACGGTTAATCTGCCCCGACAGCCAGTTTGCTGCCCAGCCCAGCTCGGCGCCTACGCCGACAGTCCCAGAAAATGCGTTGGCGTATCGCCAATTTCCTGCAGTGTGTTGTGGTGAAGGAGCTGGACCCGATATGGGTTCCTTATTTAGACTTTCAGGTCCTTTGTGCTAATTGTGGGCGTGTTTGTAATTTTCAGTTTTCTTTGGTACTTCTTGTATGATGCGGATGCCACCGCCATGAAAGAATGCTCATACGTCCTTGTCCTTCTCAGAATGCTCCTGCTAAAGAAAAAAAAGAAAAAATATAGATTGGTTCTATGATAGTGACATCTATTCCCTCCCTTCCACATATAAGATGTCTAGCTTGCTAAAACGTCTTGCATTTTGGAACGGAGGAAATACTATCGAAGAAAAGTCCGGTGCAGACACCAAGCCCATTCCAGTCCAAAGTGAGAATTCCACGTAAGCCAGGTTAGATAGACGTGTACTAGAAGGACCTTGCGCGCTTTGCTGCGCCGTTCGTTGTTCTTCACGTTCTAATTTTCTTAGTATGTCGAATGGATCCATCAGACCAAAATATATTTACGACACCCCATGAGCGCATTCTGGAACAGAGGTGGCATGGAGAAACAATGCATCAATGTGAAGGCTAAGAGAAGAGACCAGCCACCTATGTAGAAACTGTGATTTTTAAATGTGACATAATGAAGTATATCAACGTTTCAGCATTCTCATACTTGGATGATAAGGTATAGAAAAAAGTTTCTTGTCTTGTACTGAGAAAAAAGAGGAAAGGTTACTCAGAACAATCCTTTGTCCATTGGAGTACTTCGCAACTAATATTAATACTGCTCTACAATAAGGACAGTAGGAAATGCTTATATATATGTAGCTAATTGGGCGTAGGATGAGCATGACATTATCCTAGAATAGTGAACCACATATAATTTGTTAAAATATCAGGCGATGAGGAACCAGAACAAAAATAACCTAAATAATACATCGGCGACATTTTTGTACATGTAATGAGCTAGCAAAGCGCTGTAGAGTTCAAACATTGAGCTGGTCAAGAAAATGGCATTAATTAACATCTGATCTCGAAGTCCAAGAACTCTACACAATCAAGAAAATAACATGTATGTGCAGCCTGAAGAGAAAAAAAGAATCAGAAACATTGAGAACACACTCTGCACACAATCTGACCCGAGTTCACAACCCTAAAATACAATCCCCCTTTTCATTGTTCGTGGGAAAAATAAAATGCAGATATCATAAGAATATGTGCATCTTGTGGACAGGCCTGACGATGGATTCCAAATATGAGTAGTTAGCACCATATAATTTTCACATGGCACTTTTGCAAGTATAGAGCAAGTCAACGTATGTTGTCTCCACCTTCCTCTAATATGTATTAACGACTACACATGAAACTAATACTTCTGAGGTGTGAGAATCAGAAGATTGCAGATAAAATAGAGGTCACATGGCAGATCTTCGTCAGTCTCTAGCGTCTGCCAGAAAATAGAAAACTTCGTGAAAATTATGTACCCAGTACAATAAGGAATGAGCACAGAGAAACTTCCATGGCCAGATAAATTAGCATCGAGCTTTAGGTGATCTACATCAGGTTCCTGAATCGTGAGAGTTTCAATCAATGCATGGATTTTATGCTATCAGGATAAATCACTTAGCCCTCTAATATAATTTTCCTGGAATGAACATACCATAATACAATTCCCTCAGTTATGATGGCCCTATAGTTGTCAAGAGTATTTTTATAATTGTATCGATATTTTTCTTATTGTTCAAAGTTGTTATCGTATCGAAGTTGATATGGCGTTCTAGGTTTTTATTCATATAGTCTAGATAGAGGAGACAAATATAAGTTAACAGTTTGGTCTAACTACAGAAGAGAACTTATTTTCTACAGTAGTGATATGCATCACTCCTGCAAATTCCTTCTGAAATAAAATGGCATCTTACCTATTTCAATTTGGAGTGAACTGAAAGAGTTGAAGCAGTAGCACAAAAGGAACCACATAAACATACAAACCAACTTGTCGAAGTGAATGGAAAAATTGCACATGCATGTTTGAAAGATCAAAGGATCATCCTGTATCTAATTACTAAATAGGCTCCATATATCCTCCCCCGACGCCACCCTTGCCTCCCGTCACAACCAAACCAATCTTTCCAAACAAGATCTTGTAAAATATTAACATACCAGGAAGTACATCCTTATATCCATTGGTACCTATTCATGATTTTTAGAATGGTAAAATGACCTAATGCAAGACGCTATGACACAAGGAAGAAAGGCAGCAGCGAAGGCAGACGTGGAGTGTCATTACTGCTACTGTTTAATCTCTCTGAAGTCTGAATAAGCCCGAATATATGTTTGGTTCTTTTCTGCTTCATAAGAGAGCATCCATGTGCCTCTCATTGGCAGAAGGCAATAAACAAGCTACACAAGGTGAGAAGCGGCCTTCAGTTGATCCATCATACCATGTGACCAGAATCGTAGACCTGATGATGCCAAAAACATCTAAACCAGTTTTAGAGTGATAGGCAAATTGCCTTAGCGTGACACAACACACAAGAAGCATCTGATCCATATCCTCGCTGCAGTGATCGTTGATTGTTAAGTAGAACTTACACATCTTAGATGATGTCATTAACATAGAGAATGCCGACGACACATTGAGTAGGCTTTGTTATAGTTTATAAATTATAGAAACTATAAACAATATTTTTTTCTATGGCATATTTTCTTGTTCCAATACCTAGCACTGCATTATGAGCAATACTAAAAAGTAAGATGTAATAAATTTGAATGTCTGAATGTGAAATTTCTGAAAAGGGACAAATTCCACTTTGAAATTATGTTGAGCAGTGTGCTTCTGTTTACCCTGTACCGCTCACAATAATAATCTGTCTAGCTAATAACAAGTAGACCAAAACAGACAAAGTTAACACCGGGTATGCATACAAAAAAATGATTTATGCAAGCATTGCAAGCTGGAGGCGTAAAAAAAATTAGATTTAGAACTTGAAATACTCTGTTTTGTTTGTATGAGATGAGTAGAGAAACTTGAAAATACGACAGAGAGAGATGGAGCGGCACAAGCGGACCTAGTTTTTTTCTCGAAGGCTTCACTCATCTCCTTTTTCTTCTTGACTACCTCGCTGTCACCGTAGGGGTCGTGGGGCCTGAAATCTAAGGGCTCGGGCACGCGAATCGGTGGGCTGAACGCAGAGGAGTCGGTCCACCCATGATAATCATCCTCCTCCTCCTCCTCCTCCTCCGCCCATCCAAAAAGAACATCGTGGCTGGGCTCCAGGATGGTTTTCCCTTTCTTGGAGCTCTCTGGCTGGCTAATCCCATCGGGCTTGGCCTTTTTGCTGCACCCACCATCAATCTTGACCACTTTCTTTTCTGCTGCCCTCTTGGGTGATACTGGCCGGGTGATCCCATCAGTCTTGACCGCTTTCTTTTCGGTTGCCCTCTTTGGTGCATCAGTCTTGACCAATTTCTTCTCCCCTTCGCTGGTCTTCTTGGTCTTGGTCTTGGTCGTTGGCCGTGGTTGGGATTCCTGCTGCGCGCGCGCCTTGGACCGGGTGGTCACCCCCAACGTGGCTGCGGCGGCGGAGGTCACGCTCCTGTTCCACTTGCTGCAGCGGCCGGTTGACACGGATTCCAGAGACCCCGTCGGCCGCATTCTTCCCCCTTGAGGCCTTGACCTGGTTTTCCTGGATCCCCCCTCTGGTGTGACGGCAAAGCGGCAGCAATGGCCCCGCCGTAACGGACCAGACAGCGGCCCACCTCAGATCCGTGTTCCGCGCGCTCCTCTGACCCTCATCGGCAATGGCGACAAAACAAGAACTGCTCCGGATACGGCGGCTGGGGGGCAGTAAGGGCGCTGGTGGGATGGGCAGTACGAATGAAACCCTCTGCCTAACCTGCGATGGCAGCAAGCAGTACCGGCCGTCGGGGCGCGGCGGCGGCCTAGCCAACCTGCGGCGGAAAATGGAACGGGTAGGGTTTGCTAGTGGGAGTGGGATGGGCTCCTCGAGGAAGCTGAAAAGAGGTTCTTTGGAGGTGGTCGTGTGTGTTTGTACTGTACAAGCCACCGCCAACGACCAGGAACACACGCTGACAGTTCGGACCCACAACGGGAGTGATTCTCAGGGCTTCAATAGCCCAACGCTTAGTTCTCTAAGAAGATGTGGTGTGAAGAAAGTCCCATGCTTGGTTGGACTATGTGTACCAGAGTCAAGTTTTCTCCGTATATGAATGTTCACGCGAGAAGAGACAAATGACAGCCTGTCGATGTTTGCAAAATTCATGAGAGGTCAAGATGCCTTTACAGTACGTTGGCCAATTGGTTTGTTTTCATTATAGTAGAGTACATGAAAGGTCATTAAACTTGTCCATATAAATCACATGGGTCATTGTATCCAGAGAAGCTGCAAATACAGTTACTAAAGACGCGCATTTGGGTCACATACGGTCATCACGGACGCTGCTATGTATTGCGTGACGCGGCAGGGGTGGGCCTTGCATGGGAGAGGTGGAGCATGTGTTCAGGAAAATCTTACAGAAAAGCACCTAAAGTGATGAGATTTCATTTATTTTCCCTGCGTCCACTAACTCATCTTTATCGTCACAGCCGATCATATCGACGCAACCGAGGGAGAGGAAAGGATGCGGACGAAAGATGTCGGAATCAGCGGGAAGAGCCAGGCGGCACCGAAATATGCACGCGTGTGGGCGTCAGATTCATCTCCGGCGGTAGGAGGCGGCGGAGATGCCTCCTTCTCGTCGCCCCAATGGAGCTGCACCCCCTAACTATGGCAAGTTCACGATTCTGCCCCAAGATGTGGCCTTTTCTTGAACTTTGTCCATGATTCATCGCAAAAGGCGCTTATTTTAGGGATTGTATATGTTTGGCACTTTATTTAGGGTAGGTTTGTGCCCTGTTAAAGGAAGGTGTTTTGGATAGGGTTTTGGTAGGCGAACTGAATGTTGCCGCATGGGTTTGGGCACTGGTATTGGCCACGGATTTGGATAGTGTAACCGTATGGATTTGGTCAGTGTTACGACATGGTTTGGCTTTGTTTCGATGTGTTAGTAAAAATTAAGAATTTTGTGCATTATTGGTTAGGGTTTTAGGCATGGTTTCTACTTAAATTTGAAAGAATTTGAAATACGATCTTGGCATATCTCTTAAGGGCTTTAGGCATTCTTTGGCAATTTTACAAATATAAGTTTTAATTTGTTGGCTCAGTTGTTATTTATTTTATGACTTGAATGACAATTCTATTTGTAAAATGCAAAGAACAACTCTACATGTACATATAAGAATCAATTTTTAGTTGAATTCCACCATGGTGGCTATTTTCTTGGTACTGGATGTAACCGTTCATATCTCAATTAGTCTACAATTAGCTATGATCATATCCACACGGAGCAACCTACATAAATTGAGAATCTAGTTGAGGAGATAGGATATGAGGTGGGAGGGATAATAAAATTGTATTACTGCATTCCAATACTTTCACTTCAGAGGAATGGACTGAGGGAGATTTATCAGCAGATACTGATAGAATGCTCCAATTTATGTCAATTGGCTATCCGTTTCTACATGTTTATTTAGACCATGATAAAAGCTTCTACATACTCCTGTTGTGAGTCATGTGAAGGCAAGTAGCAATGTTCATGTGCAACCAAGTGAAGAACCTGTACCTATTCAGGCAGCTGCACCTGAGCCCATAGGTGCTTGCAAGCCAACTGGTAGCAGTGTAAGGAGGAATCCTAAAATAAAAGTTCAAGTAATTTTTGAAGATTCTTTAGAGAATGATTCAGAAAATGGCTCAGACTACTATGCAGCAGAGATAGATGACAAAGATAATGAGATATTTGATGGTAAAGATAATCTGGTTGAAGAGGAGGTTCAAGATGTTCAATGCATAGGGAATCATCCCAGTGTTAATGCAAATGGAGGTGATTAGATATCAGGAGAGGAAGATATATGGGAAGCTGATTCAGATGAAGAAAAAGTTCATTTGAAGTTTAACTCATTCACAAAAGAAGATTTGTATGATCCATCTTTTCATGTAGGACATATATTTGAGTCAATGTTGTTGTTGAGGAATGCAGCTGAGTACATTTGCAAAAATATGAGGGACATCGGGTTTGGGGGTAATGATCTGTCCAGGTTATAAGCTAAGTGTGTTGATGGATGCCGATGGTACTTATGGGCATCTAAAGATAGCACAACCAAGTATTTTATGATCAAGAGATTTACTGGAGAGCATATTTGCACCAAGATATGGAAACCAAAGGCATTCACTGCTAAGTTTGTAACTGATAAATATGTTGATTGTTTTAGGGCAGATGAAAATATGAGCATAAAGAACTTCAAAAGGGTGGTATAGAAGGACTGGAATATACAACCTAGCACAAGAAAGTTACAAAGGGCTAACAGTACTGCAATGAAAGTAATATATGGTGATGAAGTTGGATAGGAGACTATGCAAGGGAATTAAAAGGAGTAACCCTAGTAGCACTTTTTATCTAGCAACTAGATGAAATGTCTAGATTTAAGCACTTCTATGTTGGTTTGGACACATGTAAGAGGGGTTTCCTTCAGGGATGCATGGTTGTATTGTTTCTTGATGGCTATCACATTAAAATAAGGTACAAACTTAAAATCCTAACAGAAGTAGGAATGGATCCCAATGACTGCATATTTCCCATTGCATTTTGAGTTGTTGAGGTTGAGGACAGAATTATCTAGAAATGGTTTCTAGAGAAATTGAAACAAGACCTAAAAATTCTGAACACATCTCATTGGACTATGATGTCAGATAACCAATAGGGTGTGATCAAAGCTGTAGAAGAGCATTTCACACACTCTGAGCACAAATTATGTGTGAGACACATGTGGCAATTTTTTAAAAAAAAGGTTCAAAGGTGATTGTACTCAAAAAATAGTTCTGGAAGATTGCTAGGAGGAGTACTGTTGCTAAGTGGGAAGCCAACATGGAGGCTATGAGAGTAATTCATCCAGAGGCTCGTGCATGGATATCTTACTTGCCACCAATCACTTGGGTTAGGGCCTTCCAAAGTGAGGTATCCAAGTGTGATGCCTTGCTTAATAACAATTCAGATGTGTTTAACAAGTAAGCACCATTAACTTCTATTGCAGAGTTGTTCATTTGTGATGTCTTGATTAATAACAATTGTAGGGATGTGTTGGAATATAGAGAGTTGCAAGTGATTTCAATGATAGACAGGATTAAGGGTCAACTTTTGACCAGACACTAGTACAAGCAGAAAGAGGCCAACACCTGACAGGGGCCTATTATATCTAAAATCAGAAAGAAGGTTGATTAGAATGTATATATTCTTTAAGCATATTTGTAAGTGGATCTGGGGAAGGGATCTTTGCAATAGAAGATAATGGCACCGATGTAATAACTGATATTACCAAGAAGACATGTTCTTGTAGAAGATGAGATCTGAGTGGCATTCCTTGCTTTCTTGCTTGTGTTGTAGCCATGAATGAAAAACAAGATCCATACTCCATGCTGGATAACTGCTACAGTTTAGATATGTTCAAGATAGCCTATGGAAATATAATCATGCCTTGTAGAGATAAAACAGTGGGTGAAGATAAATGGACCTGAGGTGAAGCCACCTTTCTATGTGAAGAAAGTGGGAAGGACACCAAAAAACTAAAGGAAAGCTTTGAACATAGAGGGGGAGGGAAAATTATGTCTAGGCATCGAGTTATCATCCATTGTGGCTACTGTGGCGAGCCAGATCACAACAGGAAAGGGTGAAAATACCTCAAAGCTAGATTGCCACCACCAAATGACCTTAGGCACCTCAAGGGCCTCAAGCACCTCAAGGACCAGAACAAACTGAAACACCTGATGCAAAACCACCAACTCAGGTAATATTATATCTTGCAATTCTGGTAATGTCATGCCTTGTATGCTCAAATATGGTAAATTTATTGTAGGAGCATACCACTCTACGACAGGGAGGCCAACCATCTGCTACTATCTATGGGGATTATCTAGTGGATGCACTTGTTCAGCGGGTTAAATTCTTGTGGTTGTTAGTTTTCACCGGTATTACCTTTTTCTGCTTGTTAACTTTTTTTGTGCTACAGATGCCAACACTAAGGGTTAGGAGGCCAATGCCCTTACCTACTGCAGCACAGAGACTTGCAAATGAAGATGTCGGGGATATCCAGAATGAGGTATCTCCCGACATTCAGAAAGCTGGACTAGAGGGGAGGCCCAAGACAATAAATTAGGAAGCTGTATGGACGGCCCAATGGTGCGAAGCGCATGATTACATCCAGGAGGGTGGCCACAAGCCCATCCGGATTAAGCAGAACCCGCATGACCATAGATTGTAGGTTTAGCCGTTGATGACCCACAAATATAGGGGGTGTATCGTAGGACTTTCGATAAATAAGAGTGTCGAACCCAACAAGGAGCAGAAGGTGTTGACAAGTAGTTTCGATGAAGGAATAACTGTAAATACTGAAAGATAAATTTGTAGGGGTTTTTGATATTGCAGATAAATAAAGTGCGAGTAAATAAAATTCAATAATAATAATTGCAGCAAGTGGACCAATCCTTTCTTCAGCAAAGGACAAGCCGATGGGTTTACTTATGATTAACAAACGTTCTCGTTGAGGACACACCGGAGGTTTCTGTCAAGTGCTTTTGTTTCATGTCACTAAATAATATTTAGTGTTTTGATAAGTGTTGTGTGGGTGAAATTATGCTAATGTACCGTCCCATCCAAGACTAATACATACTTGTGATTATACCCTTTGTAAGCATCCGCAACTACAAGAAAGTAATTAAGAAATAAATCTAACTACAACTTTAAACACCGGGATCCTACGCTCCCTCGTGCAATGGTTTCCTAACGAGGGTTTAGGTTTCTGTCACTCTGGAAACCCCACAATTAGTAGCCAAATACACGATGCATTCCCCTAGGCCCATAAATGGTGAAGTATCATGTAGTCGACGTTCACATGACACCACTAGAAGAATAACACCACAACTTAAATATCAAACCATTAAATATTACTCAACATTACTTCACTACTAACAACTTGACTTCTCCCATGTCCTCAAGAACAACACGAACTACTCACAAGACATCATATGGATCATGATCAGAGGTGATATAATGGTGATTAACAATCTGGACATAAACCTAATCCAATGGTTTCACTCAATAGCATCAACTACAAGTAGTAATCAACACCGGGAAAGTTTCCCCTATGAAATAGACAAGATGCAACCCTGGATGTTACAGCAGAACGGAGTGGAGCTGAGGGTGATGATGGTGGAGATGATGATGATGATGATGACGATGATGATCCCGATGAAGTCCAGCTCGATGACGGTGAAGATGGCGATGATTCCCCCCCTCCGGGAAGGAATTTCCCCGGCAGATTTCGCCCTACCGGAGAGCTTTTCTCTCTCTGTTGTTTTTCGTCCCGTAGAGGTGGCGGAAATACTCCTCGATGATTCTCCATGTCGTAGGGTTCCCAGGGGATGAAGTACATCGAAGGGGCAAGCCAGAGGTGGGCCAGGGCCTCCTCACGACCCCTAGGCGCAGCTAGAGGTGGGACCGCGCCTGGGCATGGTGAGGTCCCTTGGTGGCCCTCCTCCGGCTCCCCTTTTGACTTCCATCGTCTTCGGGTGAAATAGGAACTTTCTGATGATTTCCGGGTGCTCTGATCTTCGCGAATATGGTATCCCGACGCTCCGTTTTCCAACAGAATTCTGACTCCGGGGTTCAACTCTCCAATTATTGGAAAACATGCAAAATAGGTGAAATAACATAAGTATCATGCTCCAATATAAAATATATCAATGAAAATTATGATATAAAATAGTGATGCAAAATGGACGTATCAACTCCCTCCAAGCTTAGACCTCGCTTGTCCCCAAGCGAAACTAAACTCAGTAAACGTGACCACATGTTTATGGAGTGAAGAGTCGATAAATTAAATACGGACAAGAAGCATCACATTTATCTATGCACCAATCATTATAGACAACAAGTTTCTCTCATATAACTTAACTTGAAACGAGTAATGGGAGTCACAAACAAAGATGCAAAAGAGAGAATCAAAATTGGTGATGGCAAACTTCGCTCTTGGCCAGAGAACATTTAATTATATCATACTTATCTTAGGTGAAGTCTTCATAACAAGGCTTATATTGTAGAGCTTAACATGTTTAATTATAACAATCCTTTTACAGTGATTCATAGCTTTCAAAGTAATATTCATTCAGATAATAAAGCATGTGCTAAACAAAGAAGAATAGAAAACATGATTGAATAAATCAACATATAGATGGTGAGATCACAACAACTCAAATGCTTGCTGGACACAAAAAGAGGTAGGTTTACTGACTCAACATAAATGTAAAACATAGGCCCTTCGCAGAGGGAAGCATTGATCACCCATGTGCTAGAGCTTTTATTTTGTAAAACAGAGATATAAAATGGTTGACACTCCTCCCAACCTTTCTTGCACAAACCATGGCTAACCGAATCCTCGGGTGCCTGCCAACAATCACATACCGTGGAGGAGTGTCTATATTTTGAGAGGTGTGTATATCTATGTCAACGAATGGCAAACAGAAAATACAGTATGTCACAAGACAACTAGACTCACAAGAGCGGCTCCCATTGAAGGACGCAACTGGTATAGAAGGTCATCCCTCTTTCTCTTTTGTTTACACAATTATGCTTTGACTGATATATCAGGGGAAAAAAGAGTGAATAGAATTTCTATTATTATTTGGGGCTGGGAACCCCGCTGCTAGCTCTTCTAGCATTTGGATAAGTGGATGAAGCCACTAGTACAGGGTGTGAAATCCAATCAACAAGTGAGATAAAGATTCTCTATTTGCGTCCTCGTGAGCTAAAACAGAGGCACAAACCATGTGTAATTTTTAAGGTTTAAAGGTAACACCTGAGCAATTTACTTGGAGTGGCGGTGAATTACCAGATATAGGTAGGTATGGTGGACAGAAATGGCAAGTTTTTGGTTCAGGGTTTGGATGCACGAGTAGAGCTCATACTCAGTACAGGGTTTTTGGCTAGCAAGGCTGGGTAGAAAGCTTAAGAGTTGAGGGAAAACAAACAAATATACATATGATAAAACCAATCATGCAATATTCATTGAAAGCACAAACGATCTTAACTTGTGAATACTAAGTTTATGAGATAATAGGCAAATTCCTCTTTCTTATACTAGCATCTCAAAATATTATTTCTACTGACCCAATCTAAGTTTGCCAAAACCAACTAGATTAACTTGATGATCTCCAGAGTGACACCAAATACTAACAACAAGCTCAACCATATGACAGAAATTGAAAACTAAAATAAGGTGTGCAGAAAGTAAATGATGAAACTTCTCATTAATATTTTAAACCGGCAACTCACACCAAGGGATACAACGATAACCAACTAAGGAGAGATGCTTCCATACTGCAAACCATCCTATATGATAACTTCTCTAATCATGATATGACTCTACTAAAAGGTAAAAAGGGTGAAAGATAAAGGTGATACCGCGGCACTCCCCCCAAGATTGGAACAAGCCGAGGGGATGCCAAAACCAATGACGAATTATATCTTAGGTGGTGATGATGACTCCTTAATGAGATTTTTAACCAGTTCCTTCAATTCTTCAATCGGGTAGGTGAGATTACGGATCATCTCCGTATTGTTCTCAACACGGTTCGTGAGCATGTCGGCCTTCGCGTCCCAGCTCTTAGAGTGACTTTTGGCCTTCGTATCCCCGCTTTTGGAGTTACTTCCCCACTCCACTATCTTTCCTGCGTGGTTAGAACGATTGATATCCCACATAGAGGGCAAATCCCTATGGGGCACCATTTTGTACTGATAATCATGGATTAATGTGTGGAAGTGGTTCTTGATGCCCGAAGCAGGTGTCCTCGAAGCTAAGGAGTGACGTGGAACCTTCCCTCCGGTGCTCATCCGCGCGCCTCTCTTGAGCTTCAAGGGATTAGCCACCACTCTAATACTTGCGACGGTAGCGCGAGGGTATGCACTCGGAGTTTCTTCCACTTCTTCTTCAGCTTCACTCTTCATATCCTCCTCTGGCTTAGGATCTTGTGGGTCATCTTCCTTAAGCTCCTTTCCCCTGTCGTTGTTGTCAGAGACCATGGCGCTTCTAAAACTGAGAGCACTTCCCGACAGAAAACAGCTCGAAATAAAAACACGACGAGAAAACGATATACGGACCTCGGGGGCTCTGGGGGATTATATAGCAAAAAGTTTCATAACGAAAGGAAAGTACTGGGTGAAAACAGGTCGGAGACGGACTCCGAGGCATCCTCACCATAGCCAGGCGCGGCCAGGGGTGGGCCCGCACCTGGGCAAGGCGAGGAGCCTCCGGGCTCCGTCTCCGCCTCGTTTCCGGCTTATAATTTTTCATATTTTCCAAAAACTGTAAAAATAAAAGTTGGAAGATGTTTCGTGAACGTTTTCTTACCAAAACTGATACCTATTCAAAAACTGACTCTGCAGTTTCTGAAATATGCTTCTTAATAAATTCCTCCGGGATCATGGCTCGAATACAATCAACATTTTCATTATAAGGATCTCCAGAAATATAATGCTTGAGTATTTGGCCATTCACCACTTGTGAAGTGTTGTCTTCAAGGGAAACAATTTTAATTGCCCCCAAACGATATACCTCTTCGATAACAAAAGGTCCTTCCCATCTCGAGAGTAATTTTCCTGCAAAAAATCTGAGACGAGACCTATGCAATAGCACTTTCTCACCAACATAAAACTCTCTTTTAATAATTCTCTTCTCGTGCCACCTTTTAACTTTCTCTTTAAAGAGCTTAGCATTTTCATATGCTCCACTCCTCCATTCATCTAAAGAACTTAAGTCAAGCAAAATTTTCTCACCAGCAAGTTTAAAATCTCTATTAAGGTCTCTCACGTCCCAATAAGCTTTGTGTTCTAATTCTAGGGGCAAGTGACAAGCTTTTTCATAAACCATTTTATAAGAGACATTCCCATGGGATTTTTATAACAGTTGTATAAGCCCACAGAGCATCATTTAATTTCCTAGCCCAATTTTTTCTAGATTTGTTAACAATCTTTTGCAAGATAGATTTTATTTCTCTATTTGATAATACTACTTGCCCACTAGTTTGAGGATAGGGTGAGGAAATTCTATGATTAACATCATATTTAGCAAGAGTCTTTCTAAAACCACCATGAATAAAATGAGAACCCCCATCAGTCATAAGATATCTAGGCACACCAAACCTAGGGAAAATAATGTCTTTAAGCATTTTTAATGAGGTTTCACCATCAGCACTTTTAGTAGGTATAGCTTCTACCCATTTAGTAACATAATAAATATCAACAAGAATATGAGTGTAGCCTTGTGAAGGAGGGAAAGGACCCATAAAGTCAAAACCCCAACAATCAAACGGTTCAATAACAAGAGGTTAATTCATAGGCATTTCATTATGTCTAGAAATATTTCCAACCCTTTGACATTGCTCACAAGATAAAATAAACTTTCTAGCATCTTTAAAGAGAGTAGGCCAATAAAAACCTGATTATAGAACCTTATGTGCAGTTCTATCTTCAGCGTGATATCCTCCATAAGCACTACTATGATATTTTCTCAATATCTCTCGTTGTTCATTTTCAGGAACACATCTTCGCATAATACCATCAACACCTTCTTTATATAAATGTGGGTCATCCCAAAAATAATGCCTCAAATCATAGAAGATTTTTCTTCTTTGCTGAGCTGTAAAGGTAGGAGGCAAATACTTGGAAACAATAAAGTTAGCATAATCAGCATACCATGGACTCTCTTGAGAGCTCACTTTTATTGCAGCTAACTGTTCATTTGGAAAACTATCATTAACAGGAATAGGATCATCAGAGATATTTTCTAATCTAGTCAAATTATCAGCAACATGATTTTCAGCACCCTTCCTATCGACAATATGTAAATCAAACTCTTGTAAGAGAAGCACCGATCTAATAAGCCTAGGCTTACCATCTTTCTTTTCCATAAGGTACTTGATAGCAGCATGATCAGTATGAATAGTAACTTTATAATCAACAATATATTGCCTAAATTTATCACAAGCAAAAAACTACAGCTAGGAACTCATTCTTAGTGGTATCATAATTCTTTTGAGCATCATCAAGAGTTTTACTAGCATAATGAATAACATTTAAGTTCTCATCTACCCGCTATCCAAGAACAACACCCAGAGCATAATCACTAGTATCACACATAATTTCAAACGGTAAATTCCAATCAGGGGGTTGGACAATAGGGGAAGATATTAAAGCCTTCTTTAAAATTTCAAAAGCTTATTTACAATCTTCATCAAAAACAAAAAGTACATCCTTTTGAAGAAGGTTAGTAAGAGGCTTTGATATTTTAGAGAATTGTTTAATAAACCTTCTATAGAAACCAGCATGACCAAGAATACTACGAATACCTTTGACATCCCTGGGACAGGGCATTTTCTCAATAGCTTCAACTTTAGCTCTATCAACTTCAATACCTCTTTCAGAAATTTTATGTCCAAGAACAATTCCTTCATTAACCATAAACTGGCATTTCTCCCAATTAAGAACAAGATTAGTCTCCTCACATCTCTGCAAAACTTTATCAAGATTGTGCAAACAATTATCAAAAGAAGTTCCATAGACGGAGAAATCATCCATGAAGACTTCCATAATTTCTTCACAAAAACCATGAAAGATAGCAGACATACATCTTTGAAAAGTAGCAGGAGCATTACATAAACCAAAAGGCATACGTCTGTAAGCATAGGTTCCATAAGGGCAAGTGAAAGTTGTTTTCTCTTGATCAGGCTTCCTAACAACAATTTGAGAGAACCCAGAATAACCATCAAGAAAGCAAAAGTGATTTTTCTTATACAACCTTTCTAACATTTGATCAATAAAATGCAAAGGATAATGATCTTTCTTAGTAACCTTATTAAATTTCCTAAAATCAATACACATCCTATAACCAACCACTACTCTTTGAGGAATAAGTTCATTATTTTAATTTGGCACAACAGTCATACCTCCTTTTTTGGGGACACAATGCATAGGACTAACCCATCTACTATCAGCAAGAGGATAAATAATACCAACGTAAAGGAGTTTCAATACCTCATTTCTTACCACATCCTTCATCTTAGGATTTAAACGGCGTTGATGTTCAACAACTGGCTTTGCATCAGGTTCAATATTAATAGCATGCTGACATATAGTAGGATAAATCCCCTTCAAATCATCAAGAGCATAACCAATAGCACCTCTGCGTTTCCTCAATATTCCCAATAATCTCTCCTCTTCTTTACCAGAAAGTTTAGAACTAATAATAACAAGATATAATTTCTTATCATCAATATGAGCATATTTAAGATTGTCAGGCAAAGGATTTAAATAAAAAACAAGATCCTCCTTGGGTGGTAATGTGGTACCCAAGTCTTCCATCGGTAAATTATGTTTCAGCATCGCTGGCTGATGTAGGAAAATCTCGTCAATTTCATTTCTTTCTTCCATAAATACATCACTTTCGTGGTCTTCCATGTATTGCTGCAAAGGATTGTTAGGAGCAAGAGCAATAGAAGCCAATTGTTCAACTCTATAATTCTCATTAGGTAATTCAGCTTCATAAGGTGCTTTAGCAAATTTGGAGAAATTAAATTCATAAGACCCTCCATAAAAAGTTTTAATGCATTCATAATCATAATTTATACCTGACTTTCTACCTTTGTCATTCTCCCATCCTTCAGTGTTTTCTTGAATACGGTCAAGAAGATCCCATTTAGCTTCATCCTTCTTACGTGTAAATGATCCAAAACAAGAAGCATCCAATAAATCCTTATCATGAAGAAAAAGCCTTGCATAGAAATTATTAATAACAATATTACTAGGGAGCTCATGAATGGGGCATTTGAGATTTAGTAACTTCAATCTCCCCCATGCTTGGGCAATACTCTCTCCGTCATGAGGCTAGAAATAATATATATAATTCTGATATCTATGAATTTCACTGGGAGGACAGAATTTAGAATAAAAGAGAGGTACAATTTCCTCCTATCCAATAGTCTGGCTATTTTTCAGCAGTTTGAACCATTCAGCGGCTCGGCCTGTCAATGATATAGATAATAATTTCCTCTTCACTTGGCCCATTGTAATACCTGCACACTTGAACAACTCGCATAATTCATGTAAAAAGAGCAAATGATCACCAGGATGGACAGTTCCATCACCTGAATAGCAGTTATTCATAACATGTTTAACAATCTTTATAGGTATTTTATAAGGATCCAAATCATCAGGCGGTGGGTCACTTACTACCCTAGCAGTGGCAGCAGTGCCGCAAATAAGGACTCAAAAGGAGATCCAAACATAGTGTAATAAAGCAGAAGACAGTAATAAAAACAGGACTTACAGCAGAAGCTTACTTTATCAATTCTACGTCCCAATAGCGCTTCACTCCCCGGCAACGCGCCAGAAAATAGTCTTGATGACCCACAAGTATAGGAGGTGTATCGTAGTACTTTCGATAAATAAGAGTGTCGAACCCAACGAGGAGCAGAAGGTGTTGACAAGCAGTTTTCATGAAGGAATAACTGTAAATACTGAAAGATAAATTTATACGTGTGTTTGATGTTATAGATAAATAAAGTGCGAGTAAATAAAATGCAGTAATAATAATTGTAGCAAGTGGCCCAATCCTTTCTTCAGCAATGGACAAGCCGGTGGGTTTACTTATGATTAACAAACGTTCTCGATGAGGACACACGGGAGGTTTCTGTCAAGTGCTTTTGTTTCATGCCACTAAATAATATTTAGTGTTTTGATAAGTGTTGTGTGGGTGAACCTGTGCTAATGTACCGTCCCATCCAAGACTAATACATACTTGTGATTATACCCTTTGTAAGCATCCGCAACTACAAGAAAGTAATTAAGAAATAAATCTAACTACAGCTTTAAACACCGGGATCCTACGCTCCCTCATGCAATGGTTTCCTAACGGGGGTTTAGGTTTCTGTCACTCCGGAAACCCCACAATTAGTAGCTAAATACACGATGCATTCCCCTAGGCCCATAAATGGTGAAGTATCATGTAGTCGACGTTCACATGACACCACTAGAAGAATAACATCACAACTTAAACATCAAACCATTAAATATTACTCAACATTACTTCACTACTAACAACTTGACTTCTCCCATGTCCTGGAGAACAACATGAAATACTCACAAGACATCATATGGATCATGATCAGAGGTGATATAATCTTGATTAACAATATTGACATAAACCTAATCCAATGGTTTCACTCAATAGCATCAACTACAAGTAGTAATCAACACCGAGAAAGTTTCCCCAATGAAATAGACAAGATGCAACCCTAGATGTTACAAAGGAACGGAGTGGAGCTGAGGGTGATGATGGTGGAGATGATGATGATGATGACGATGATGATCCCGATGAAGTCCAGCTCGATGACGGTGATGATGGCGATGATTCCCCTCCTCCGGGAAGGAATTTCCCCGGCAGATTTCTCCCTGCCGGAGAGCTTTTGTCTCTCTGTTGTTTTCCGTCCCGCAGAGGCGGCGGAAAGACTCCTCGATGATTCTCCGTGTCTTAGGGTTCCCAGGGGATGAAGTACGTCGAAGGGGCAAGCCAGAGGTGGGCCAGGGCCTCCTCACCACCCCAGGCGCGGCTAGAGGTGGGCCCGCGCCTGGGCATGGTGAGGGCCCTTGGTGGCCCTCCTCCGGCTCCCTTTTTGGCTTCCTCCGTCTTCAGGTGAAATAGGAACTTTCCGATGATTTCTGAGGTGCTCTGATCTTCGCGAATATGGTATCCTGACACTCCGTTTTCCAGCAGAATTCTGACTCCGGGGTTCAACTTTCCAATTATCAAAAACATGCAAAATAGGTGAAATAACATAAGTATCATGCTCCAATATGAAATATATCAATGAATAGCAGCAAATTATGATATAAAATAGTGATACAAAATGGACGTATCAGCCGTTTAGACGGACTATATCTCCTATATGCCTCGATCCGACTATCTGTATAAAGCCGGACAAGATAAACCCTAGGGAAGAATTAATCGAGCCTAGGTACTTGTAACCTGTGTTCGGCAATCCGCCGCCATAGTTGATTTTGCAGGAAGTAGGGAGCCATCCGGCTAAGTTTAAGCTGGGTAAATCACTATGTCCTCGTCCAAAGCACTCCCCCACGTTCTACCTCAAGGATATGGTCACCCCATCAAGAAAACCTTCTCCAGGAACATGACATTTGGTGCCCACCGTGGGGCACACGACGTCCGGGGTGATCTTTCGGGCAGGGCTCCTGGACGGCGTAGGTGACACGATCACCGTAGGAAACACCATCCCAGGACCATACAGAGGCTGCATAGTAATTGACGTTATGGTAATGCATGCGCGCAATCACCTCGTTTGCTGCTATGTCGTCCCCATTGGCTCCTTCAACATCTTCTTCGGGCTAACGGCGGAGGAAATGGGATTCCGGGGAGGGAGCAAGTTTTTCCTCCCACCCATCACCCAATCAGCAAAGGTAATATAAACGCGCATGGCCCAAATAGATCTATAGCTAAGCCTTCTGTAGAGGTTCCAACAAGTAGATCTTTATTTGTTGGCATGGTGCAAGCAGAGCCCTCAAAAGAAGGCTCTGAACCCGAGGCCATACTTGTCGCCATTGATGGCAAGGACGACTCAGAAGACGGAA
This sequence comes from Alopecurus myosuroides, assembly GCA_028641055.1. Lineage (NCBI taxonomy): Eukaryota > Viridiplantae > Streptophyta > Magnoliopsida > Poales > Poaceae > Alopecurus > Alopecurus myosuroides. The sequence continues at coordinate 22,683,554 of CM054058.1, forward strand.
CTGATTTCAATGACGATGGCACATGACTTGCCGAAGAAGATAGGAAAGCCACTCGGTGCTCAAATAGCATCTACATGGAGGTGGAAACTATGCAAATAGAAGAAGAAACCCCAAAGAAACATGAACACACTCCCTCCAAGGAAGAGCAAGCCCTCAAAAAGGCGGCAGTCGATTTCTCGGACAACAAAAAATAAGATCTGCCCTCAGTGGAAACACAGTTCAAGAAGGAGAGGTGATGCAGCACACCACATTCCACCAAGCCCCATCGATAGTAGACAATGTGAACTCACTCCTCTCTCTATATTCCTTCGGTGTTTTGTGAATGGTGCACTACCTCATGGAATTATCCTATGCGTTCCCAAGTTTGATCCCACATTGGAGCCTCAAGAAGGTGGCCAAAGACCCCAAGAATATGCCCAAGATGCTAGAGAAGAAGATCAAGAAGAAGAAATCGAGGAAGAAGAAGAGGAGGAAGAAAGAGGAGAATGCCAGGAAACCCGACCTGATAGCCCGGCCAGGCCGGCCTCCCTAGTCCTCAGTCCCGGTCCCCAAATGACTAGCCCGACCTCCACCCTGGCCTCGGGCCGACCTCCCTGCACCTCCGACTGGCCACCCAACAGAGCGGACCGGACTCCACCCCAGCCTGAGGCCGGCCTTCCTTCGTCGCCAGTCCGGCCTACCTGCATCCCACGCCGACCTCACAGGCCGGCCTGCCAGGCCGGCTTTCCTGCGCACATGGGAATTGGTCCCCTTTTCACCTTTTCACCCCCACTACCCCCTTGGCTATAAAAGGATCCGCTTGGACTAGATCTTAGGGTTAGGATGAATATTAGATGAATTGAGCTTTGCTCTTGCACTCCTCTTGTGAGGCTACTCCTATGATTTGTATCTAGGACCGTATCAAGGCTACTCCTATGATTTATATCTAGAATCGTATCAAGGCTACATCGAGTTACCTATCCTTTCCCCTTGGGATTCAGCAAGGAACTTTCCAATCTCCTCAACTAATCCTTCATGTTCTATTTGCGTGGTGGACCGGCCACGGGTGTTGAATCGGTTTTCCATAAGGTGAGTTCGGTTGGATTGATCGTTCCGTAGGCGTAGGCGGCCATTGCGGCTTAGTTGATGGGAGATTGATCCTTCCAGTTCCCGCTAGTTATCTTCTCTCCTCAATCCCCCTTTGTGTTTCGTGTTCTTCAGCGTGTTCTTGAGTTCTTGGTCAATTCGTGAAGATCGGGCCACCCAAGAGGTTAACCCCTCCATCATCTGGTATCAGCAGCTAGATTGACACGAATTCGACCCCCAAAATCCCCCTTTTCACCAAAAAAATTCTTCCCCAACCCTAAATTCGAAAATTTCACCAAAAATAGCCTCAAAAGGGATTTTGACCGATCTGTTGATTTGTTAAGTTTTTCGTGGATTTGATCCATGGATTTTTTTTTCTTAAGACCATTCTCCACCCTTCTATTCAGTCACTTTCGCGAATCTTTCCACAAATTTTTCTTGGATTTCAAGGAATTTCAAAATTGGGCAGAAATCCCAGAAAAATCCCGCTCTTCGATTCCTGGACAAATTTGAGTGATTCAAGTTTCAACACGAAGCCTACAACATCGTCTATGCAACTACATCACCGGATCGACACGACATCGATAACCCTCGTTCGCAAGTTCGTGATCATCCATCAAATAGGTATAACTTGCTTCCGCTTGAAATAAACCTATTGTTTGTGCACCTTCCCCATTCGGACTAGCTCTTTTATATTTCTTGGCATTTCACTAGTGGCACCGAGAGTGCGTATTTTGCACTTGTGAGAGCGTAGTTTGATTAGGCTTGGCATTTGTATCCCCATAGCAAAAAGTTAAAAAAGAAAAAAAAAGAGGAAAGAGAAGAAAAAGATCGATGCCAAGTGCTATCCCTTGTAGTAACGTGTAGCTTCGCGTCGCAAAAGAGAAGAGAGTGTCCAGTTGCCACGGTGCGAATCTCGTTGCCTCTTAAAGTTTGAGATTTGAGCTAGCGTCCTCCTTGTGTTGATGCGGCATTGAGCTTAGTCTTTGTTAGGAACATTGCGTCTCCGTTCCTCCTTTGGCCGCACTAACCACATTTATCACTTGTGTGTGTTCCATTTTTGTTTCCTCCACTAGGTTTTGGTTCTTTTTGCTAACATTTCATTTGGTTCATCTCTACGTTTCACAACAAACTGACCCTAAACTCTAAGTCAGGTAGATGACGAAACTCCGAATACTCTAGGGTTTTAGTTTGCGAAAATTTTATTCTGGTTTTGCAAACACGTGCATGCAGATGCACAAATTTCTATATCTACCCTCCGTGAGTTCCTAAACGCTAGGATATTACAACCAGCTCCCTCCCCATGACTATCAGCTCAGTCAGAGTCCTAAGAACCACCTCATCATCGCCATTTTGCTGGGTTGTTCCTGGTGCTCTAGCTGCGACCTCCAAGGCCTCTACCCCACTCCTCCACAAACTTCTTCCTCTCCATATGAATCTGCATGTCCAGCCTTCGATCATCTACCCATCCAAGGGGTTCAACAACATCACACTACTAGGGAAAAGCTTACCCGTGACGCACCAATTTTCTTATCCGTGACGCACCTAGGCGCGTCACGGGTAACACGCCGCGCCTATGGATTTATCCGTGACGCACCTGGATGGTGCGCCACGCCTACTGATACCCGTGACGCACTGGGCCGGTGCGCCGCGGCTAGTTCTAGGTGCGTCACGCCTAATCTCCCAGGTGCGTCACGGGTACTCGTTTTGGTGCGTCACGGCTATTCTATGCTGTATTTTTTTAAAAAAGGCAGTACCGTATTTATACAGGTATATACAGCTCAAATACAGAAGAATATCAGTAGCTCAAATACAGAAGAATATCAGTAGCTCAAATACAGGTATGCAATTGATAGAATAAATTTTCATAGCAGAAATATTACATAGTCTCGAAAACAAACATATATACTACTAATAAATCCAGGAGTTAGTCTCGAAAACAACCATATTACATAGTCTCGATCATCACCACATAATCTATCTAGCGGGCGCGGATGTAGTCGATGACCATCATCATGTCCAAGTTGGCGATGTCACTATTCCTCATGGTGATCAGAATAGCTCGGCCAACCTCCATACCACCTCTTGCGGAATGGAACTGCCTCCATGCTTGAGAGTTGAGGATGACGCGACCATCAGCGTTATCCCTGGTGATCGGAACTGCGGTGACAGGTCCTGATTCTCCACGGCGTACTCCAATGGTACCTTGCTCCATGCCAGCACTATCCGCTACTGCCATCGGTATTTTCTACAACACACAATTCCAAGAAAGAATAAAAGCACAATGTCAAATACCGGATAAGAAAGTGTTAAGAACATAAGCAACTATACGAATAAGAAAGTGTTAAGAAACATACCATGGCATGTCCATTGGAGATGTTAGTGTTGGTGATGCGATGCACGAAAGGGGACCCGATGTAGCTATCTATCTGGGCAAGTTTCTGAAGGACACGGTCCTTCTCAAACTCGCTAAGATTCGCTCTTTGAGCAACCACCACATGTTTCCATGGGTCCTCCTCGTCCATATCATACTCAGTGTCCATATCCTCGGTGTTCCCAGTTTCCTCCTCACTCCCGCCATCCTCGCTCGCAATCCCGCCCATATACAGAATTTTGATGCGAGGTTGCGGTCCTTCCATAGAGAAGTGAATGTAATCACCTCCGCTTAAATTGTATGTGGCGATGATAGCCTGCAATTGTGGCCCGCAGAAGTAGGTCTTCGTTCTTTCTTTTTTCACTCGAAGAATGTAGGTGGTCCCGTGAACATTGAAATCCACGTTACTGCCAACTAACTCGTTGAACTCTTCGCGAATATTGCATGGTAGAATCTAAAAAAGAAATATAAAGAATCTTTTGTTAATAAACACAAGTCTCAAGCTAGATAGTAAAACGAAAGAACAAGTTAACATAAAAAGAATTGTTAATTACCAACGAATCAACGTCACCGTCGTGGAGCTGAAGCATAAAAGAAGCCCCAGTGAATCGTCCTTCGGCACATCGAGACCGACATACTTCGCAAGCCATGTTCTATTAAATTAAGAAATGACACATAGAGGTTAGAGGAGCATAGCTATCACAAAACAAATGCAGAAAGGCTATTAATGAAATGGTTAAACTAGGATCCAGATTCCCTCTTTGTTTCAATAGGCTTTCCTCTCAATGATGAATACACAATCTAAATGGTAAAAACAGAAGGGCTCAATGTTTTTAATTTTGTTGTTGCCTTTCTTTAATATCATTAACAAAGGCACAAGGCCAGGTTAATCGATGGATGTTGCTTAGAAAATCATTAGGGGGAGTACTGCAAAATAGTACTCAACACCTATAGGGGTACATGTTCTATGTTTGGTTCAGATTTGTACTTTTGTAGACATACATTCATTTACACCTAGAAGGTTTATTGCAGAAAACGAAGTCCAGCTGGTATTGTTTCCCTGTGTAAATCTCACTACTTAGGCACATATCTACTTTTGTTTCTTATGTTAATACTTTCTCAATAGTTCTTATATTTTGTAATTTTAATTTCCCGATCAGACGCTCCACCCTTTGTTTCTGATGCCTAAACATTGCTATTAAATTAGGTGCCTGTGTGCGAGCCTGACCATGGATGCTAGTAAGATTGTCTAATCCAAGTCAGTGAATGTCCACTTGGACAAGGTCTCAACAGAAACATGGTTTTAGCTTTTGGTGCAATACACTTGGTACAAAACATTGGTAAGTTCATATGTAAAGTCCAACATTTAACGTACTGAATCAACAAAGCTGAATTAATAGAAAATAATTTCAATTCATAGAATTCAGCTGGAAGTACAATTCGGATCAACTGACTCTTGTCCTATAGGTAGCAGATTTGACATTATTGGAGACACCACCTTTTTGTGTAATACACAGTAACCAGGATGATCAGGAAGACTAACAATCCCAAAGAGGTGAAAACATAAAGGATGGTTGTCAAACCATACAGGGGTATTTGACATTTCTGACATGCTTCATACACTTCCAAGCGGAGTGGATACGTGTGCCTGAAACTGCTTCAAGGAGACATGCTTCATACATTTCTGACATGCTTCATACACTTGTCAAACCATACAGGGGTATTATCCATTATTGTTCATCGGTTTCAAAACTATCACACAAGATGAGGACCATCCATGGTTACAGTGGTTATGAGTATGTCAATAATAACCAGGCCATCTTCCATTTTGATACTGAAACAAGGAAAAGGTTATAGTGCCATCGGAAAAATACAATGCATCCCCAACTAACGCATCTAACTACATTAACCACCATGTAATGTGGAGTCATTTGCACCTATCTTTTTTCTGACTGCTATTTTACGAATTCAACTCAGTTAAGTTCAAAGGATCACACCCTGATGCCCACATTGTTTGCTTCTGTTTCATGATAATGCTGATCATACAATAAAGACTGATAAACGCAGGAACTGACCATGAATCCACGGTAATAATCGAAAATTCATAAATAAAACAAATCCATGCTACAGAGGTGAGGTGGGGAAGAAGGTGGACTCACCTTTCACACGATCGATGGCGAAGACGACAGAGTTGGGGAAGATGACAGAGGTGGGCAAGGCGATGCTGACGGTCGATCCGGCTTCCCTCCTTGCTGGCCCGGTCCGGCTCCCTCCTCGCTGGCTCCTAGTCCTGCTCCGGGTCGTGCTCCTCCTCGAGCAGCAGCGGCGCGGTGGTTCAGATCGAGATGGCGGTGGGCGGCTAGGGCGGGAGGTGGGCGCTGGGTAGTGGGGCAGGCGAGAGGGCAGCAGTGGCACGGTGGCTAGAGGGCGGCAGCAGCGTGGTGGCTAGAGGGCAGCAGCGGCGCGGTGGTTCTTCAGATCGAGATCGAGAATGTGGAAGACGACGATGTGGAAGAAGAGGGGAACGGTCCCGCACGCGTGGCCCTATAGCAGAGGATAGCCGTGACGCACTGCAGCGAGATGCGCCGCGCATAGGTTAGCCGTGACGCACCACCGGAAGGTGCGCCGCGGGTACCCAACATAGCCGTGACGCACCACGGGCAGGGTGCGTCGCGGGTATGCCTCGGAGGCTCGCCATCCCGGCCCCACACATACGCGCGACGGGACTTCCATTTGGTGCGCCGTGGGTATGCCTTTAGGCGCGACGCGCGAAAGCATGGTGCGCCGCGGGTAATAGGCGTGACGCGCCGAATTGGAAGTGCGTCACGGGTATCATCACTCCTATAGCCATTTTCCTAGTAGTGTCATCACCTTGCAACACATGGGTGCCAACGAGGTATCCAACATACTCACGCTCCCAGTGCCAGAAGTTGAAAGTTTTCTGTCAGAAACCAAAAAAAATATTCAGAAACTAAATCAATTCGGCAAAAAATAGAATGTTTCGAAAACAGAGAGAGTTTCGGCAGGTATGTACTTACCCCACGGTTGATGCACGTGTAGAATGTCCAACGGGTGTGCTCCACGGTAGTGGAAACCCATCACTTCACCTTCCGGCCATGGTCAGACAGCAAATGATCGGAATAGCGAGAGCATGTCGACGAGAAGACGTCGACAGTTGGTATACAACATGGCGTCGAGCAGCAGACACAACTCGCCGGTGAGAGATGGCTGCACGTCGGCGGATTTGCGGCGCACAATGGAGTGGGGAACGGGAGAGCTAGGGATTTGGGAAGAATGGGGAACGGGAGAGCTGGGGATTTGGGAAGAATGGGGAACGTGAGAGAATTTTTGTAGTCATGACATTTTCGCAATGAACCCCCTCCCGCAGGTGGGACCGTCACTTAAGTGACCGCGCGACACGTTGCCCACCCTTTCCACATCATGCAATACGTACCCCCAGCGTGTGTGATGACCGTACGTGACCCAGCTACGTATTTTTAGTGACCGTATTTGCAGTTTCTCTGAATACAATGACCCATTTGATTTATGCGGACAAGTTAAATGACCTTTCATGTATTTTACTCTTTTTTTTAGGAAACAATTTTTTTTTGAGGAAACAAATGACCTTTCATGTATTTTACTCTTTTAATTAGTTTAAGGACCAAGATAATCACAGATGAAGAAGACGCAGCTTCCCCAAAATGACTGTACCTTATTCTTAATTTCTTATGCTAATAGGAAATAGTAATGGCGTTGATAGTACTTAAAGTGTGGCTCCGTTCTGTTGGTAGCCGTTTTTGGCCAGCAGCCTGCCATGGATGCAAATCATGCCTCGACATCCACTTAGGCGGACAGAGCAATCGGACAGAAGTGTTCAAGAAGCAGGCACTCTAGCATGAGCAGCGTGAAGACACGTAGAGGATCCTCTGGAATTATTTACAGAATTTTCTTTGCTTGTGCTGTCCTTTTCTCACATAGTAGGTGTGAGCATGGGCTGCCTTTGAAATTTTTAAAAATCATGCTTAGAAGGTCATCTATCAAGTATGGGATTTAAAAATGAGTGTAATGATCTTCATATTCTGTAGACTCAAAGACTTATGATTATAAGACCGACTTGATTTTTTAGTCTAACTTTGACCATGGATTTAATGAACTAGGTATAAAGAATAATATCTACAATCAGCGCGCTGGAGCTGGACGGTAGACTAGTCAGCTGACAGTAGTCTCGAGGACCTTATCGTCAGGTAAACAATCTATGTTAATTTTTTTTTTAAAGGGTAACCTGTTCTCTTTTGCTTTGCTGGTCATGTAGCCTTGTACGCTGACCGTTTATCTAGGCCAACGGCCAGTTTGCTGGGCAGTCTAGCTCGGCCCCTACGCCGATGGTACCTCTAGACAAAAAGCCGTCGGCGTATCGCCGCTTTCCTGTAGTATGCTGGGGTTCATGGATGCAGTGGGGAAGGACGAGACCCAATATGGGGTGTCTTGTTTAGACTTTATGGTCCTTTGTGCTAATTGTAGAAATGTTTGTATTTTTCAGTTTTCTTTGGTAATTATTGTATGTTGCGGATGCCACACGCTATGAATGAATGCTTTTATGTCCCTCTAGACTGCTTCTGCTAAACAAAAAAAAAATAGATGGATTCTAGGATAGTGACATCTATTCCCTCTGTTGCACAATATAAGATGTTTTATCAAGCTAAATTAGCTTGCTAAAAGGTCTTATATTTTGGAACGAAGCAAGTACTACAGAAGAAAAGTCCGGTGCATACGCCAAGCCCATTCTAGTCCAAAACGATAATTCCACGTAATCCAAGAGCTAGAGACAGACGTGTATGTGGTGTGAAGAAAGCTCCATGCTTGGTTGGACTATGTGTACCAGAGACAAGTTGTCTCCGTATATATGAATGTTCATGCGAGAAGATACAAATGACTGCCTGTATATGTGTGCAAAATTCACGAGAGGTAAAGATGCCTTCACAGCACGTTGGCCAATTTGTTTGTTTCATTAGTCTAAGAACCAATATAATCACAGATGAAGAAAACACTGCTTCCCCAAAATGATTGTCCCTTGTTCTTATGCTAATAGGAAATCGTAATAACTTAAAGTGTGGCTCCCTTCACCGTTCTGTTGGTAGCCGTTTTTGGCCAGCAGCCTGCCATGGATGAAAATCCTGCCTCGACATCCACTTAGGCGGACATTGCAATCGGAAAGAAGTGTTCAAGCAGAAGGCACTCTAGCATGAGCAGCGTGAAGACACGTAGAGGATCCTCTGGAATTGATTGCTGGAATTTCTTTGCTTGTGCTTGTCCTTTTGTCACAAAGGAGGTATGAGCATTGGCTGCTTTTGAAAATTTTCAAAATCATGTTCAAAAGGTCATCTATTATCTATCAAGTATGCAATCTAAAAATGAGTGTAATTGTCTTCGTATACTGTAGACTCAAAAACATGATTATAGGACCGACTTGATTTTTTAGTCTAACTTTGACCAGGGATTTAATGAACTAGGTATAAAGAATAATATCTACAATCAGTGCTGGAGCTCGATGGTAGACTAGTCAACTCTGATAGTATTCTCCAGGACCTTATCACGTACTCCCTCCGTCCACGATAAAGTGTACGTTTTCCTTTTTCGTCGGTCAAATTTATTAAACTTTGACTAACTTTATCGGGAAAAGTACTAGCATTTATGACACCAAATTAGTATCACTAGATTTGTCTTGATACGAAGTTTTAAAATATATTATTTTGATGTCATATATATTGCTACAATTTTCTATAAATTTGATGAAAGTTTAAAAAGTTTGACTAAGTGTAAAAGTAGATGCACACTTATTCGCGGACGGAGGGAGTAAACAATCTATGTTAAATTAAAAAAGGTAAGCAGTTCACCTTTTGCATTTCCAATTAAAAAGGTATATATTTATACCTTAACTCATTAAGTTTATAATAGTTTTATATCATTCCAAAAATATTAATACATGTGTGATATGTAAACAATCAGAGCTTATTCGATAACCAAAGTTTCTAGTTAGCATCTGTGTTAAACTAGTCCACTGGATTATTGATGATCGTAGGTTTCACGATCATGTGACATTTATGTCAGTAGACATTGGAGTCATTTCAATGGGTGAATCAGATAATGAACATACCCTTCATATATAAGTATCGTGACGTGATTGTATTACGAAGTTCACAGTGCCTGTATTTCGAAACATAGTACCCTAATCCTTAGACCGTGAGACTTCATTTAATTGCTATTTTCGAGGTTACTTCGAGTGCATCAATTGTCACACAGTGACAAGGTGATTATAAAGGTGTACTTGGGTATTCCAAAGGGATATGTTGAGGCGTGTGGTCAAGAGCGGGATTCGCTCATCTACGTAATGGAGAGAAAAACTGAGCCCACTCAACGAGACTTCATCCAATAGCCTTCAGCATGTGACTAGTTCACGGGGACGAAGAATCATGAGAACGAGTTAAAAAATCTTGTTGGTAACGAGATTGAACATGACATATGGATGTCAACGATCAAGTCTCGGACAAGACCCATATCTGAGTAACAAAAGGAATATGAGTCTATGTTCAGGTTTAACGACGCTTAATTCAGTATATGCACATGGGCCATTATGGATATCCAGATCCCGCTATTGCCATTGATCAGGGAGGTGTCCCGGTCATTTCTAGGGTAGTCTCAAACCGATAGGGTAACACACATAAGGGGTTGACGGAAGGGATCATTTCTGGAATCATCAGAGTTAATTAGAGAAAAATCAGAATGGTTCTAAAGAGAGAAAAAGAATTACCGGAATGGTTCCGGAAGAGAAAAGAGACACCCGAATTGTTTAGGAGAAATTAAGAGGGATACCGGAAGTGTTTCGGAGTGCCGAAGAAGTTCGGGGTGGTCCGAAATTGGTTCCATAGCCACTGGAATTAATTTGTTATTTAATTATAAATAAATTAATTGATTATATATATTAATACTAAATATAATGTAAATAATATGCAAATATATTTAATTATGAATTAAATTAATTTAAATATATATTTAAGTATATTAATTAATTAGTTAATTTAATACTCCCTCCGTTCCGTAATATAAGATGTTTTAGGTGTTTTACATGTTGTCTAGGTTCACACTAAAGTGAGTGTACATATATATTAAAATGTGTCTAGATACATGTGTATGTGTGTGAATGTGGAAAAAGTCTAAAACATCTTATATTGTGGAACAGAGGGAGTATTAAATAAAAAAGAAGGGGAAGGTGCGGCCAGCCCACATGGCCGGCCAAGGGCCCATGCGGCTGCCTGAGGGTGGCCCCACCCTCCTCCCCTGCTTCCCTCCCACATTGGAAGGGGAGGAGTCCCTCCCCTCCACCTATATAAAGAACAACATCAATGCACTTTTTATTCAATAAAACAATGGCAATTTAGCTAATTAATAAATCGGAAGAGCCGTATCTCTTTACCGATTTTTCTCTCTCACCCGCATCCCGTGGCCCAAAAGTTTAGTCTACGCGTGGGAGATTTCTCTCTACTTCGGTACGCCATCGTGCCAAAGAAACTCTAATCTAGGAGATATATTTCCTCAACCCCTGCTGGGTCAGAGACCAGGAACCGTCGTCATACACCGTACGTGTGCGATACCTACGAGCCGCAACACTTGGGGCGCTACACTTCATCGTTGCTTCGGAATGCAGTCGGCAACTCGTCGACTTTGTCATGAACATCAGCATCGCCTGTGCGGGGGCGTAATCCCCGCGTAACGGTCTACAAAGGTATGTCACCGGAATCTCGCTTTAACCGTTACCGCTTTACTAATAGATAGATCCTGGCTATGTATTGGTGTTCGCTAGTAGTAATTTTTTAGAAAATTCTGCTGCGAAACCTTTCAAGCTCGTGCGCCATCATCGATATCGTGCACTCGTTGACGACCTCCACCAAGCCATCGTACTCCTCGTCGAGACCGTGGAGGATGTAGGAGGTGAACTCTGCCTTAGTGAGGAGCTATCCAATGGAGGCTAGCATGTCGGCGATGGACTTGACCTTGTTGCAGTATGTCGTCGCTGATGCGTCGAGCTTCTCACAGTCGCCAAGCTGAGGACAAAGGGCGCTGGGGCGGGCATGTGACTGCGACGCGAAGGAGCACTCCAGGATGGTCTAGGCCTCATGAGAGGTCTTGGCGAAGAAGATCATCTCGGCAACCTCCGGTGTGAGGGACCCCTAGATGGCCGAGAGATTGGCCTACGCATGCCCTGTCCAAACACGGTGCGTCGAGTTGTAGACCAGACCGTACACGCTGCCTAGTGCAGGATGGCAAGGAAGGGTGCCGTCGACGTAACCGAGGAGGTAGTGACTCCCAAAGAACGAAAGAACCTGCGCACGCCAAAAAGTATAATTATCCGGTGACAGCTTGACGGTGATGAGGTTGCCGAAGTGGAACGACGCCAGCAAGGGAGGTGGCATGTAGGCATGTAGGCGGGCGTCGACATCGAGGAGGGGGCGATGAAGGTTGTGGGAGTGGGCGCCAGGGGCGGCGGATGCCGCAGGTGCGGGCGACGCAGACGTGGATGCGACCAACGGGAGTGCCGTGCTGAACAACGTGTCCTGCAGCATCGACGATGTTGACGGAGAGACCGGCGGCGGGTTGGAGAACATCGACCCAATGCTTAAGGTGCCGATAGGACGTAGCGTCATGGCAGCAGTTTCTAGCGGGGTTGAGAGGAGCGCGGCGAGAAAAGCTGGGATACGCCCGGCTGTGGAGAAGCCAGAGATGGCGTCGCTCGTCATGGCGGCAGCATAGAGAGAAGCTGCGGAAGCAGTGGTCAAGGGACATCGTCGGTGGAAACCCTAAACCCAGTGTGATACCATGTTATATGGTACTCCCACCCCTAGACGGTTGAGCCCAAGATCGCAACGCGAGCCCGTACCTGCTCTGCATACGCGCCACGCTCCCCGAGCACAGGAGGCGCCATCTGCGGCTGCCTCATCGAGGTTGAACGCACACGCGTGCGCCGTCTTACAACCACGACATCCAGGAGCATCGCGCCGCCATCATCCATCTTGTTTTAGCTAGATTTGTTTGGTGATGAACTAATCAAGTGTTGACAGAAATTTCAACAAAAGTATGTAATCTATGAAAAAGGAAGAGAGATGGGTATGCCAGTTTTGATTATTTTTGTTTTGTTTTGTTTGGGGAGGACGGGAACTAGAGCCAGCCAGCTTTGGTACATTCGTTTGCAGTCTGGCCACACGAAAGAAATAAAAAATTGAGTATATCATATTCGTGCCCCAAGGTCAGGGAAACAAAAAGAGAATTTCGTGGGAAACCATGACGTCAGCATGCGCTTCTTGGCGGGGAAACAAATTTGATCTCTCCTAGCTAATTATGCGTGTCTAAATGAAAGCGTTTTGGTCATACATGTGCATGGAATTTTGAGCCGTTCAGCACTTGATGACTGAATTTTCAGGCCTTTGGAGAAAGTGACATTAGTGGATGCAGTACATCCAACGTCTTGGAATGAATCATTTTCAATTCGTATAAAACATCAGGCAATTTGTGTTGACAGACTGACGTACCCGCTCCATCTCTTTCCGGTCCTCGGCGAAGAAACCCGAGAGCTAAAGGACTTCATGTACTGTAGACTAAAAGACTTGTGATTATAAGGCCGATTTGATTTTTCGGTCTAACTTTGACCATGGACTTAACAAACTAGGCATAAAGTGCTGGAGCTTATCCTCATGTCAACAATCTATGTTAAAATAAAAATAAAAAAGGTAAGCAGTCCGGTTTTTTCCTTTTCCAGTCAGATCCGTGAGCGACCCACCATTGTTTAACTAATCGTAACTTCACTGGCTGCCTGCCTACTCCTAGATAATGGGGCAATAGATCGATTTAGTCATGCATGTGCATGGAATTTGGAGTCCCTAATCTCTCCTAGCTAGATACAGCAATTAGTTGTGTGTCCAAATGAAAAGCGATTTGGTCATACACGTGCATGGAATTTTGAGCCGTTCAATACTTGCGTGACTGTATTTAAAGGTTGGGCGGGCACCGCTAGGTTCTCAGAAATTCTAACGCTAGCTCAACGCACAAAACACTCCATATGACAAGCATGGCGTCCTGTGTTGCCGCTAGCGCTCCCAAGATAAAGTCCAGCCAAGACCCCTCGCCGTGGGGTGACTACTTCATTGCTTACGAGCAACAACCACTGCAGGTACCCCATCGGCATTTGTTTCGATATACTATCTTATTTTGTTGTCCATACCAGTTCCTCTACTAATTTATGGTTACATGCAGAGGTATGAGGAATGGATGCGAGTGAGAGCCGAAAAATTGAAGGACGATGTCCGCATGTTGTACAATACTTGCAACAATATTATGGAGAAAATGACATTAGTGGATGCAGTCCAACGCCTTGGAATAAATCATCTATTTAAGGAAGAGACCAGCACGGCACTAAATGAAATCCATGAGAATGAATTTAGCTCCTCAAACATACATGATGTTGCTCTTCGTTTTCGTTTGCTCCGAGAAAATGGATATTGGGTATCTCCAGGTATCTGTGTACAAGCAAAAATATTTACTCCATGTTTATGACACAAATTTTGATGCAGAATAGCTGTTACATTGGCCAAGATATTAATTATCGTATAAATCTTCACTTTGTTCTTGCAGAGGTCTTCGACAAGTTCAAGGACCACAATGGATGCTTCAACAAAGAAATACACAATGAACCAAGGGGACTACTAAGTTTATATAACGCAGCTCATCTTCTCACTCATGGTGAGCCAACACTCGAAGAAGCAATTACATTTGCAAGGAACCGTCTACAATCAATGAAGTGTCTCGAGTCCCCGTTATCCCAGCAAGTTCAGCGTGCTCTTCAAGTACCACTACCAAGGACCTGTAAGAGACCGGAGACACTGTATTATATCTCGGAGTACAATCAAGAGAAAGGGCACAACGCAATGCTGCTGGAGCTTGCAAAGATAGATTTTAACCTCGTACAACATGTCCATTTGGAGGAGCTCAAAACTATGTCAAAGTATGTTTTATAGTCACTTGGAAACTAAGAATGAAGCAACATCTATTTGTGATTGCACATATTCTAATATTACATATCTATAACTCATCCCCTGTTATACATAGATATAGTTTTTTATAATTCTGATATAATTTACATCTTCTTTATAGGTGGTGGAAAGATCTTTCTGCACACATCGAGCTAAACTATGTCCGAGATCGATTAGTGGAGAACTACATGTGGGCATGTGTGGTCCACTATGAGGAAGACTTTCACCTTACACGGATTATGCTTACCAAGTTATACATACTACTTACCATCCTAGATGACACATTTGATCTACATGCTACCATCGATGAATGTCGAAAACTATATGAAGCCACAATAAGGTTCGTGTAGTTTGATTATCTTTTTAACTATTTGATCATTAATTTTTCAGAGGAAACTAACAATGTTAGATCGAACAAAAAAAATCTATGTCTAAGATAGCTTAATGTAAGTAATATAATTATTAGGTTAATATGTTGGGTGTGAATTCTATTGTTGTTTACTAGTAGGCATGTCAATATTATTCACATAGAGAAAATACAATATATTTTTCCAATGGTATCCTCAACAATAAGGTGTAGCACCATTCATATGAAAAATCTTGTTTTTGTGCTTAATATATATAGAATTGTAGCTTAACAAATACAAACTAAAATAAAATAGGATAAAACATTATGGAACCCACCTACTATTACATTCATTTATGGACTAAAATATTCACAAACCATTATGTTTTATCCGAAATTATATGCACCAAATTATATTAAACAAAAGATAACACATTGTAATATTTATGGGAAAAAACCTCTCTTATTCGACGTCTCTATTGCCACTCAGGGATCTGGATGCAAGGGAAAAACTACTCTTTAGATTGAGAGTTTGAGACCTCCAATTTACAAATAAAAAATTTCACCTGAAAAATAGATGTATACAATATTGCTTTGGTTTCGTAAGTTATTTACTCCCCCGATCCGTATTAAGCATCGAAAAAATGAGCTGAGCATGTATAAATCTTTGTACAACCTGCGACCATTAATTGGGATCGGAGGGAGTATTTAAAATGGTAACTCAATGAAATGTCAGTACAGTTTCATAACTTTACTCTGATGTTTTGATTTGGACAATACTTTTTCCACTTCGATTCAACACATATGATCATACCTACAATTTTAGTTTAATTGTTCCATCCTAGTGTATCTTCCTAAAGTTGAACTCTCATACAATCCACTCTTACTTTTCCCGGTTTACTAAAAGAAATTTATGTCCATGCGAATACACAAATTAGGCACAATGAGTTAATATTTATCGAATTGTGCAGAAGAAATGTATTAAAGTGTTAATTAATTTAATTTAAAAATTACTTTCACAATCAAGGAATATAATATTTTTTGTTTGTGCTTCAGTTTGAATATATCTTTTCCTTAATATTCAACTGAGACATTATATTTTCTAATTGGGTTATTTTTATGAAATAATCACTAATAAACAGTTTGCGTATGCTTTTTAGGGGTTGCTCTATGATCTAATATTATTAAACTTTATATACTATCTTCGCATTAGTCATAGCTCCATGCCTTGAATACAAGACTTCAAAAAATTAAGAGTTATGCATCCCATATCTTGTATCAATAGTTACTATTAATATGATATTAATATTAAAACTATGCACATTTTCTCTGACTAGTTTCATTCTATATGATTGTTCATTCATCTAGATGGGATGAAAGTGCCTTGACTATTCTGCCTGAGTACTTGAAAAGGTTCTATATGAAAATGTTGGAGATCTTTAAGGAGATGGAAGGGGAGATGTTAATCAATGGAAACAACAACGACATTTCTTATCTGAAGAGAATGGTCCAATACTTTATCTAAACCCATACTATTGTTTACCTATTTCTATTAATGTAAAATGATGGGAATATGGTGCAGCGGTTGAATCATCATTAATGTCATGTTTAATTTGCCTTACTTTTATGCAGCTTCAATTCCAGTGCACTAATTTTATGCACGAGGCTGAATGGGTACACCAAAATCACCGTCCAACCTTTGAAGAACAATTGAATATTACTTCAATGAGCGTAGGTGTTACAACGGCCTGTGTGTGCTACATGGTTGGAATGGGAGATTCAGTACCAAAGGGGGCAGTTGAATGGTCAGCTGGTATCCCTGATGTCATTGTGGCATGCGCAAAGCTTTCCCGTTTGACCAATGACATTGCTGCATTTAAGGTATGTATAGTCCTATGATTTAATTAATTAACAACACATCCTCTTACATCCAATCATGTATGCGTATTGAAACTTATAATTAAAATTGTCTCATAAACAAATGCAGCGTGGGAAGTGTAAAGGGGATGTCACAAGCTCCGTGGAGTGTTACATGAATGAGAACAATATCACAAGGGATGTCGCTATTGAGAGAATTGATTCACTAGTGGAGCATGAATGGAGAAACATGAACCAAGCTCGCTTTGAAGATCGAGTGATGCTCCCAGTAATACAAAGGATTTACGACTTCGCTGCTAGCATGAAGTTATTCTATGCTAATGGGAATGAAGGATTCTCAAACAGCTCACATATGAAGAAGAACATTGAGAGATTCTTTGTCAAGCCCATTCCTATGTAGGCAGTGCATAAATCATGTAACAAGTATATTTTATTTACTATATATTGCAATGAATAAACTCTAGTAGTCACTGAATAAAAGTGAATGTGGGAAGGTGTGTCTCGCCAGATTTCTTTATCCAAATCAGAGTACAATTATGGATAATCGCCAACATGGATGTGACCAGCAAAAACTACTTCTGGACCCTTAGAAGCCTGGTAGTGTTACGTGTTCTATATCATCTATCTTTCTTTCGATGGTTGAATTTGTGTGATTCCGAGCTACCGAATAAACGACCTATCTCCAAATCATTTAGCAATCCTTCATAAATATTACCCAAACTTAAGTAAAAATTGCATCAAAAACATTTCAAGGCTTAATAATGGAACTTATTCATATAACAAAATAAACAATATCATAACTTTGAATTCCCAAGCTTGGAATTCCCACACATATCTTATAATTCGAACTCTATAAGGTTCATAAATTTTAAAATATTCATTACAAAATGATCGAAATCACAATAACTTTTATTTCGAAGTTCTAGTGATGATCCTCCTTATTGACTTGTCTTCATGGGATGACCAGCTACACTCCACGTGAATTTGCAACATCATTCCAAAACTTCCTCTTCTTAACAGCGTTAGCTCCTTCTAAAGTACCTTTCAACAGTACAAGTGTGAGTATAAATCAGTCCTGACTCAATTTCAGATTTAACTTCTTTTAGCAAGGCAAACAACATATGAACATGCCAGAGTTGTATGGCTTTACAAAACTATGATACACTGGTGGAAGTGATCCCCATACTATGTCACAAAAGTGCTCATGAGTCATTTGTAAAACAATATGCCGAGTTCTCAGATCCGGAGTCATTGTATGGGGTGCTATATCATGGGGGTAGAGAACGTAGAGTAAGCGTCGGGGACTTACCGACGACGGGAACGACACCACGATTTACCCAGGTTCAGGCGCCTCAATGGCGGCTCCCTACATCGTGCAACTTCTACTATAGCGTGGCAATAGCCAAGATTATAGGTTACATGCTGAGTAGCTACATAGTTTATGAGCGTACCCGCTAGGGTTTGTCCTGTCCGGCTTTATATGGAATAGCGGGATGAGGCTTATAGGAGAGATCTCAGATGTACGAAGGAATAACCCTATCGTGGACGGCTAGGGCTTCTGCCTTCCCTTCCATGTCAGTACATCCCTTGAGCCGCCGTCCAGACGCCGGATGTGAGCCTCCTCCCGCGGGTTGGCCTGCTGGGCTACCCGGTGAGGTCTCCTGCCTTACCGCTGTTGGACCATACATTTGGGCCGACATTAATGGACGCTAGTAGATACCCTGTTTGTGATATCCCCGACAGTAGCCTACGGGAAAGGTGGAGACCTCCTGCCTCCGATTTTGGGGTTTCCGCCATTATAACGATGAATAGAGGTCTTGAATCTTCCCCAACAATTATTAAACAAGAACGCCAATTCCACCATTGGCTTGGATGGAGGATTAGTGCTACAGATAAATCTTGGAGCGGACATAAGCAATTTAACGGATGCCTACATGCATCTTTCATCGGTGGCCCCGCTGCAGTCCAAAGGTGGCGGAAAATTGGGGAGAAGATCAATCACCCGATCCTCCCGGGCGAGACGCGAGGCGTCGGCGCCATCACTGTAACGGCACGCGTTGTGAGGTAGTAACTAGGGGATGCGTGTCCGCATCCAACCTGATGAAGGAAGTGGTAAGTAATGAGGTATTAAAACTCTTTGATGCGGGTATTATTTACACTATTGCTGACAGTAGATGGGTAAGTCATGTGCATTGTGTTCCTAAGAAAGGAGCAATTACGGTTGTGTCAAATGAAAATGATGAGCTTATTCCTCAAAGAGTAGTAGTTGGTTATAGAATGTGCATTGATTTTAGAAAAGTTAACAAAGTTACTAAGAAAGATCATTATCCTTTACCTTTTATTGATCAAATGCTTGAAAGATTGTCTAAGAAAATTCTTTTTTGCTTTCTTGAAGGTTATTTTGGATTTTCTCAAATTGCTGTTCGGAAACAAGATCAAGAGAAAATAACTTTTACTTGTTTTTATGCAACGTATGCTTATAGACGTATGCCTTTTGGTTTATATAATGATCCTGCTAAATTTCAAAGATGCATGTTTGTTATTTATCATGGTTTTTGTGCAGAAATTGTGAAAGTATTCATGGACGATTTCTCCGTCTATGTGACTTCTTTTGATAACTGTTTGCATAATCTTGATGAAGTTTTGGAGAGATGTGAGGAGACTAATCTTGTTCTTAATTGGGAGAAATGCCACTTTGTGGTTAATGAAGCAATTGTTCTTGGACATAAAATTTCTGAAAGAGGTATTGAAGTTGACAGAGCTAAAGTTAAAGGAATTGATAAAATGTCCTGTCCCAGTGATGTTAAAGGTATTCGTAGTATTCTTGGTCATGCTGGTTTCTATAAGAGGTTTATTAAAGATTGATCTAAAATATCAAAACCTTTTACTAATATTCTTCAAAAATATGTATCATTTTTTATGATGATTTTAAAGAATCTTTCGAAATTCTAAAGAAGGCTTTAATTACTGCTCCTATTGTTCAACCACATGATTGGAATTTACCCTTTGAAATTATGTGTGATGCCAGTGATTTTACTGTAATTGTTTGTTCTTGGACAGTGAATAGGTAAGAAGTTGAATGATATTCATTATGCTAGTAAGACTCTTGATTCTGCTCAAAATAATTATGCTACCACTGAAAAAGGAGTTCCTAGCTGTAGTTTTTGCTTGTGATAAGTTTAAAGCTTATATTGTTGATTCGAAAGTTACTATTCATACTGATCATGTTGCTATTATGTACCTTATGGGAAAGAAAGATGCTAAGAGTAGACTTCTTAGATGGGTGTTTCTTTTACAAGAGTTTGATTTGCATATTGTAGATAGGAAGGGTGATGAAAATCCTATTGCTGATAATTTGTCTAGATTGGAAAACATTGCTTACGACCCTATTCCTGTTAATGATTATTTTCCTAATGAACAGTTTGCTGCAATAAAATTAAGCTTGAGAGTAGTCCTTGGTATGCACATTATGCTAACTTTATTGTTTTTCTAATGCATAATAAAGATCAGTATGCGAGACGAAGAGGCAAAGAAGTTAACCTCGTGGATCGAACTAGCGAAGGAGAGAGGCTTTGCATGCACTCGCCGGTGCCACTGCTTGCAGCGCTCTCGGGTTTGACGTGCTGGAAGGCACGTAGGTGATCGTCAATGTCTGGGCGTGTGCTGCGGCGAGCATAGTTGGCCTGTCGCGACCGACGAGTTCCGGCCTGAGCACTTCAAGGACGACCCTGACAGTTCCATTGCATGGGTTATCCCATCCTAATGGAAGAGCAGCATCAGGCCACGTCAAAAGAAATACAGATACTACAGCAGCAAGTCCTCGATTAAGAGCGGTATCTAATTTCGTTAGATGCAGAACAAGGAGACATCTTTCCGGTCAAACCGCAGTCGGTGCGTGAGGTTCATGAGGACTTGTCCCATGAATACCCCATAGATATATTCTTCATGCATTTTGAATAAACATTGAAGATTCTCCAGTTGCACTACTGGTTGCCAGAATCTATACTCTGCGTATGGGCGCTCCACCTACTCAAACCTATCAGAATCGATGACGTCCGAAACATTGCAATTGTGGACCCCTACCACTTCACGGGCGCAACATGAGAAATACATCACATGTTTCATGGTTTCCAATTAAAATAAGCATTACAGTCATTCCCTAATATCCCTAATAAGTTTAATTCCATGACCATATGTATATACATATGCTTATTTTCGTACATTTCCATTAGGCATTACAAGCATAAAGATTAATTTCAGTATGATTGGTTTGTTCATCTGTTTCGTGCATTGATCATTGCACCCTCATCGTTGTCGAACCACGCCGCTACACTACATTGTAGTTGGACTCGACGAAGAGCACACACACACTACAAGAATATGAAGATGTTTTTCCAAACGACAACGAGCCGGGTTCCACTATCGAGAGATAACAGAACATAGGTCTTATTTACAAACCAAAAAGGAAAGAGAAAGAAAAGACAACAATCCTTGGAAACAGACAACACCCCACATAGAGGGAGGGGAGAGTCCCCCAAGCAACTATGAAAATATGCAAAAGGATAGCGTGAAGTTCAAACCACTCCAGACAGTTACGATACTACTAGGGGGGATTGTTAAGAAGTGGCAAAGACAGCACCAGCTGCACGCAGGCAGATAACAAAACAACAACATGGAAGGTGAACAATCATCCAGCAACGTCCAAATCTTCATCAACATCAGCTTCTGGGGGAGGAGGAGGGGGTGGCAGTTGATACATCGAAAACGTATCCCTTTTCCTAACACTTCTCTTATTTTTTTCCTCTAAACTTGTGTGTTTTGGATACAACTGACACGGACTAACGTTGTTTTCAGCAGAATTACTTTGGTGTCTCGTTTTTATAGAGAAAAATCAACTTTGGTGACAGAAATTGGGACAACCGGAGGGGATGGCTGCGATGCGAGGATCACATGTGTTCCTGGAGTGTTAATGCTTTGCTCTGGTGTTCTATTAAAAGGAACACCTTAATTACCAGTAGTTCCCTTGAGGCCCCGCTAAAAACGGGCTGGTAGGACAAAATATATTGTGCAAGTTCTCATTGCGAGTACGTACGACTCTTTACGGAACACATGCCTATGGTTACTCAGTGCTTGGATGCTTTATCTTATTTATCTGCAATACCGCTGACATGATCATTATTAGAACTTTCTTATCCATGCAACGCCCATTCATCCATCCCTATGCCTACAGTATTTAAGCCGCTATTTACTTCAAACACTACTGCTGCTGTTGTTTTCATTCCACTGCTGTTATTATTTCACTACTGCTGCTACTATAAAACGGTTACTACTGATAAACCACTGCGAACAAAAGTACTTTCAGGTGGAGGTGAACTGACAACTCACTTATTAAGGCTCACAAATATTCTTTGGCTCCCCTTGTTACGAATCAATAAATTTGGGTTTTACTTCCCTCGAAGACTGTTGCGATCCCCTATACTTGTGGGTCATCAGGAGTCATGCGCCCTCGCTTGGTTGCGATCATGTTGTCCCAGCGCCGAGTCTTGAATCATCCTGGCTCCTTCCTCAACATAAATCTTGTCAGACTGACGTACCCGCTCCATCTCTTTCCTGTCCTCGGCGAAGAAACCCGAGTGCTAAAGGACTTCATGTACTGTAGACTAAAAGACTTCTTATTATAAGGGCAATTTGATTTTTCAGTCTAACTTTGACCATGGACTTAACAAACTAGGCATAAAGTGCTGGTTCAGTCTTTTTCAAGTCATGTTAAAATAATAATAATAAAAAAAAGGTTAAGTAGTCCGGTTTTTTCCTTTTCCAGTCAGATCCGTGAGCGACCCACCATTTGATTAACTAATCATAACTTCACGGGCTGCCTGCCTACTCCTACTCCTAGATAATGCGTGGTGGTAAATTGTCGAAGAAGTTCGGGTTGGTGAGGAATCGGTTACGCAACCACGGGAATTGATTTAATATTTAATTATATAAATTGATTAATTATGAATTAATTGATTATATATAAATATTAAATATAATTTAAATAATATACGAATATATTTAATTATGAATTAAATATATTCATATATTTTTATTTGATTTAATATTAAAAATAATTATTTGATTTAAATATATATAATTAAATAATTAATTTAATATTAAAAAAGGAGGCAAGGTGCGGCCTAGGCCCACATCCCATGTGGCTGCCTAAGGGTGGCCCCACCCTCCTCCCCCCCCCCCTTCCTCCCACATTGGGAGGGGAGGAGTTGGACTCTCTCCCCTCCACCTATATAAAGAAGGGCAGAGGTGCACTTTTTATTCAATTGAAAATTGGCAATTTAGCCAATTAATAAATCGGAAGAGCAGTGTCTATCTACCGATTTCTATCTCTCTCTCTCATCCCGTGGCTCAAAAGTTTGGGCTGCGCGCGCGAGATTTCGCTCAGTTCGGTACGCCGTCGTGCCGTGGAAAGTCTGATCTGGGAGATCTATTTCTGCAACCTCTGCTGGGTCAGATACCGGCAACCGTCGTGATACACCGTACGTGTGCGATACCTATGAGGCGCAACACTTGGAGCGCTACACTTCGTCGTTGCCCCGGAAGGCTGACGACAACTCGTCAACTTTGTCACGACCTTGAGGTCGGCTTCGTCGTCTCCATCAGCAACGCTTGTGAGGAGGCATAATCCTCGCGTAACGGTCTACAAGGGTATGTCACCGGAATCTCTCTTTAACCGTTACAGCTTTACTAATAGATAGATCATGGCTATGTATTTGTGTTCGCTAGTAGTAAATTTTTTTGAAATTCTGTTGCGAAACCTTTCAAACTCGTGCGCCATCATCGGGATCGTGCGCTCGTGGACGACTTCCACCAAGCTATCGTACTCCTCGTCGAGACCGTTGATGATGTAGGAGGTGAACTCGGAGTCAGTGAGGAGCTGTCCAATGGAGGCTAGCATGCCGGCGATGGACTTGACTATGTTGTAGTATGTCGTCGCCGATGCGCCGAGCTTCTCACAGTCGCCAAGCTGACGACAAAGGGCGCTGGAGCGGGCATGTGACCGCGATGTTAAGGAGCACTCCAGGATGGCCAAACCCTAGACCTCATGAGAGGTCTTGGCGAAGATGATCATCTTGGCAACCTCCGGTGTGAGGGACCCCTGGATGGCGAGAGATTGGCCTCGTCCTGTCCCGTCCAAATATGGTGCGCCGAGTTGTAGACTGGACCATGCACTCTGCCCACCAGTGCGGGAGGGCAAGGAAGGGTGCCATCGACGTAACCGAGCAGGTAGTGACTCCCATGGAGCAAAAGAATTTGTGCATGCCACAAAGTATAATTATCCGGCGACAGCTTGACGGTGATGAAGTTGCCGAAGTGGAACGGCGCCGACACGGGAGGTGGCATGTAGGCATGTAGGGGGGCGTCGGCATCGCGGAGGGGGCGACGAAGGCTGCGGGAGTGGGCGCCAGGGGCGGGGCGGAGGATGCCGCAGGTGCAGGCGACGCAAACGTGGCTGTGACCACCGGGAGTGCCATGCTGAACAACGTGTGCTGCACCATTGACGATGTTGACGGAGAGACCACCGACGGGTTGGAGAACATCGACCCAACGCCTAAGGTGCCGATCGGACGTAGCGTCATGGCAGCCAGGGGCGGGTCCAGGATTTGAGTATAGGGGGGCCAAGAAGGTATCAACCATAAAAACGATACCACACAAAAATATATAAAGTCTTGTACATATGCTATGGATTTCAAAATGTAACATTATACGTTTTGAAATTGAAAATAAAGCTACATTTCTACTAGTTTGAATGTAATTTTACCGTATAAACCGGATCGAGATTGGAAATACAGGGGTTTCTCCGTAACGTGTGTCTCCCCAACTAGATTAACATAATAGCCGTAGAATTATTGGTTGAACCAACCTGTGTAAAATAATTACCAATTGATGGTGTCCTACTCTTCGTGAATTAAGCAGTTCTAATAGCTAGCAAATCAAACTAGCAAGTGGCAATTATCAGATTCCATAATCTAACTAGCAACTACAGCAATTATCAGATTCCATAATCTAACTAGCAACTACAGCAATTATCATATTCGATAATCAAGCCAGTATGCAATAATTGCAACATGTATAAATACTGCCTTGGAGCTATTAGGCTAGAAATTAGGCGTGGTGGCGTGGCGCGTGGCACCAGGCCGTGGTGGTCGTCAACAATTAACAGAAACGTAGGAAATGTTTGATAGAGAAACAGGATGGGTGCATACCTGCTAAACATGATGGTTTGATAGAGAAACACGGACAGTGGCGGTAGAAACCCTAAACCCAGTCTGATACCATGTTAGACTGATTATCTGATACTCCCACGCCCTAGAGGGTTGAGCCCAAGATCGCAGCGCGATCCCGTACCCGCCCTGCATATACGCCACGCTCCCCGAGCAAAGGAGGTGCCCTCTGCCGCTGGCTCGTCGAGGTTGAATGCACACACGTGCGCCGTCTTACAATGGCGTCCAGGAGCACCGCGCCGCCATCATCCATCCTGTTTTAGCTAGATTTATTTCGTGATGAACTAATAAGTGTTGACAGAAATTTCAACAAAAGTACGTACTCTATGAAAAAGGAAGAGAGTTGGGTGCATGAGGCTGCATATGCATGCGTGAATAAGCCAGTTTTTTTTTTTTTTTTTTTTTTTTTTGGAGGACGGGAACTCGAGCCAGCCAGCTTTCGTAGATTCGTTTGCATTCTGGCCACACGAAAGAAATAAAGATTCAATAGATCATATTCGTGCCCAAGGTCAGGGAAACAAAAAAGAATTTCGTGGGAAACTATGATGTCAGGATGCGTGTCTTCTGTCTTGCCGGGGAAACAAATTTGATCTCTCCTAGCTAATTATGCGTGTCTAAATGAAATCGATTTGGTCATACATGTGCATGGAATTTTGAGCCGTTCAGCACTTCATGACTGAATTTTCAGCCCTTTGGAGATAGTGACATTAGTGGATGCAGTACATCCAACGTCTTGGAATGAATCATTTTCAATTCGTATAAAACATCAGGCAATTTGTGTTGACAGACTGACGTACCCGCTCCATCTCTTTCCGGTCGTCGGCGAAGAAACCCGAGTGCTAAAGGACTTCATGTACTGTAGACTAAAAGACTTCTGATTATAAGGCCGATTTGATTTTTCAGTCTAACTTTGACCATGGACTTAACAAACTAGGCATAAAGTGCTGGAGCTTATCCTCAGGTAAACAATAATCTATGTTAAAATAAAAATAAAAAAGGTAAGCAGTCCGGTTTTTTCCTTTTCCAGTCAAATCCGTGAGCGACCCACCATTGTTTAACTAATCATAACTTCACTGGCTGCCTGCCTAGTCCTAGATAATGGGGCAATAGATCGATTTAGTCATGCATGTGCATGGAATTTGGAGTCCCTAATCTCTCCTAGCTAGATACAGCAATTAGTTGTGTGTCCAAATGAAAAGCGATTTGGTCATACACGTGCATGGAATTTTGAGCCGTTCAATACTTGCGTGACTGTATTTAAAGGTTGGCCGGGCACCGCTAGGTTCTCAGAAATTCTAACGCTAGCTCAACGCACAAAACACTCCATATGACAAGCATGGCGTCCTGTGTTGCCGCTAGCGCTCCCAAGATAAAGTCCAGCCAAGACCCCTCGCCGTGGGGTGACTACTTCATTGCTTACGAGCAACAACCACTGCAGGTACCCCATCGGCATTTGTTTCGATATACTATCTTATTTTGTTGTCCATACCAGTTCCTCTACTAATTTATGGTTACATGCAGAGGTATGAGGAATGGATGCGAGTGAGAGCCGAAAAATTGAAGGACGATGTCCGCATGTTGTATAATACTTGCAACAATATTATGGAGAAAATGACATTAGTGGATGCAGTCCAACGCCTTGGAATAAATCATCTATTTAAGGAAGAGACCAGCACGGCACTAAATGAAATCCATGAGAATGAATTTAGCTCCTCAAACATACATGATGTTGCTCTTCGTTTTCGTTTGCTCCGAGAAAATGGATATTGGGTATCTCCAGGTATCTGTGTACAAGCAAAAATATTTACTCCATGTTTATGACACAAATTTTGATGCAGAATAGCTGTTACATTGGCCAAGATATTAATTATCGTATAAATCTTCACTTTGTTCTTGCAGAGGTCTTCGACAAGTTCAAGGACCACAATGGATGCTTCAACAAAGAAATACACAATGAACCAAGGGGACTACTAAGTTTATATAACGCAGCTCATCTTCTCACTCATGGTGAGCCAACACTCGAAGAAGCAATTACATTTGCAAGGAACCGTCTACAATCAATGAAGTGTCTCGAGTCCCCGTTATCCCAGCAAGTTCAGCGTGCTCTTCAAGTACCACTACCAAGGACCTGTAAGAGACCGGAGACACTGTATTATATCTCGGAGTACAATCAAGAGCAAGGGCACAACGCAATGCTGCTGGAGCTTGCAAAGATAGATTTTAACCTCGTACAACATGTCCATTTGGAGGAGCTCAAAACTATGTCAAAGTATGTTTTATAGTCACTTGGAAACTAAGAATGAAACAACATCTATTTGTGATTGCACATATTCTAATATTACATATCTATAACTCATCCCCTGTTATACATAGATATAGTTTTTTATAATTCTGATATAATTTACATCTTCTTTATAGGTGGTGGAAAGATCTTTCTGCACACATCGAGCTAAACTATGTCCGAGATCGATTAGTGGAGAACTACATGTGGGCATGTGTGGTCCACTATGAGGAAGACTTTCACCTTACACGGATTATGCTTACCAAGTTATACATACTACTTACCATCCTAGATGACACATTTGATCTACATGCTACCATCGATGAATGTCGAAAACTATATGAAGCCACAATAAGGTTCGTGTAGTTTGATTATCTTTTTAACTATTTGATCATTAATTTTTTCAGAGGAAACTAACAATGTTAGATCGAACAAAAAAAAATCTATGTCTAAGATAGCTTAATGTAAGTAATATAATTATTAGGTTAATATGTTGGGTGTGAATTCTATTGTTGTTTACTAGTAGGCATGTCAATATTATTCACATAGAGAAAATACAATATATTTTTCCAATGGTATCCTCAACAATAAGGTGTAGCACCATTCATATGAAAAATCTTGTTTTTGTGCTTAATATATATAGAATTGTAGCTTAACAAATACAAACTAAAATAAAATAGGATAAAACATTATGGAACCCACCTACTATTTCATTCATTTATGTACTAAAATATTCACAAACCATTATGTTTTATCCGAAATTATATGCACCAAATTATATTAAACAAAAGATAACACATTGTAATATTTATGGGAAAAAACCTCTCTTATTCGACGTCTCTATTGCCACTCAGGGATCTGGATGCAAGGGAAAAACTACTCTTTAGATTGAGAGTTTGAGACCTCCAATTTACAAATAAAAAATTTCACCTGAAAAATAGATGTATACAATATTGCTTTGGTTTCGTAAGTTATTTACTCCCCCCGATCCGTATTAAGCGTCGAAAAAATGAGCTGAGCATGTATAAATCTGTGTACAACCTGCGACCATTAATTGGGATCGGAGGGAGTATTTAAAATGGAAACTCAATGAAATGTCAGTACAGTTTCATAACTTTACTCTGATGTTTTGATTTGGACAGTACTTTTTCCACTTCGATTCAACACATATGATCATACCTACAATTTTAGTTTAATTGTTCCATCCTAGTGTATCTTCCTAAAGTTGAACTCTCATACAATCCACTCTTACTTTTCCCAGTTTACTAAAAGAAATTTATGTCCATGCGAATACACAAAGTAGGCACAATGAGTTAATATTTATCGAATTGTGCGGAAGAAATGTATTAAAGTGTTAATTAATTTAATTTAAAAATTACTTTCACAATCAAGGAATATAATATTTTTTGTTTGTGCTTCAGTTTGAATATATCTTTTCCTTAATATTCAACTTAGACATTATATTTTCTAATTGGGTTATTTTTATGAAATAATCACTAATAAACAGTTTGCGTATGCTTTTTAGGGGTTGCTCTATGATCTAATATTATTAAATTTTATATACTATCTTCGCATTAGTCATAGCTCCATGCCTTGAATACAAGACTTCAAAAAATTAAGAGTTATGCATCCCATATCTTGTATCAATAGTTACTATTAATATGATATTAATATTAAAACTATGCACATTTTCTCTGACTAGTTTCATTCTATATGATTGTTCATTCATCTAGATGGGATGAAAGTGCCTTGACTATTCTGCCTGAGTACTTGAAAAGGTTCTATATGAAAATGTTGGAGATCTTTAAGGAGATGGAAGGGGAGATGTTAATCAATGGAAACAACAACGACATTTCTTATCTCAAGAGAATGGTCCAATACTTTATCTAAACCCATACTATTGTTTACCTATTTCTATTAATGTAAAATGATGGGAATATGGTGCAGCGGTTGAATCATCATTAATGTCATGTTTAATTTGCCTTACTTTTATGCAGCTTCAATTCCAGTGCACTAATTTTATGCACGAGGCTGAATGGGTACACCAAAATCACCGTCCAACCTTTGAAGAACAATTGAATATTACTTCAATGAGCGTAGGTGTTACAACGGCCTGTGTGTGCTACATGGTTGGAATGGGAGATTCAGTACCAAAGGGGGCAGTTGAATGGTCAGCTGGTATCCCTGATGTCATTGTGGCATGCGCAAAGCTTTCCCGTTTGACCAATGACATTGCTGCATTTAAGGTATGTATAGTCCTATGATTTAATTAATTAACAACACATCCTTTTACATCCAATCATGTATGCGTATTGAAACTTATAATTAAAATTGTCTCATAAACAAATGCAGCGTGGGAAGTGTAAAGGGGATGTCACAAGCTCCGTGGAGTGTTACATGAATGAGAACAATATCACAAGGGATGTCGCTATTGAGAGAATTGATTCACTAGTGGAGCATGAATGGAGAAACATGAACCAAGCTCGCTTTGAAGATCGAGTGATGCTCCCAGTAATACAAAGGATTTACGACTTCGCTGCTAGCATGAAGTTATTCTATGCTAATGGGAATGAAGGATTCTCAAACAGCTCACATATGAAGAAGAACATTGAGAGATTCTTTGTCAAGCCCATTCCTATGTAGGCAGTGCATAAATCATGTAACAAGTATATTTTATTTACTATACATTGCAATGAATAAACTCTAGTAGTCACTGAATAAAAGTGAATGTGGGAAGGTGTGTCTCGCCAGATTTCTTTATCCAAATCAGAGTACAATTATGGATAATCGCCAACATGGATGTGACCAGCAAAAACTACTTCTGGACCCTTAGAAGCCTGGTAGTGTTACGTGTTCTATATCATCTATCTTTCTTTTGATGGTTGAATTTGTGTGATTCCGAGCTACCGAATAAACGACCTATCTCCAAATCATTTAACAATCCATCATAAATATTACCCAAACTTAAGTAAAAATTGCATCAAAAACATTTCAAGGCTTAATAATAGAACTTATTGATATAACACAATAAACAATATCATAACTTTGAATTCCCAAGCTTGGAATTCCCACACATATCTTATAATTCGAACTCTATAAGGTTCATAAATTTTAAAATATTCATTACAAAATGATCGAAATCACAATAACTTTTATTTCGAAGTTCTAGTGATGATCCTCCTTATTGACTTGGTCTTCATGGGATGACCAGCTACACTCCACGTGAATTTGCAACATCATTCCAAAACTTCCTCTTCTTAACAGCGTTAGCTCCTTCTAAAGTACCTTTCAACAGTGCAAGTGTGAGTATAAATCAGTCCTGACTCAATTTCAGATTTAACTTCTTTTAGCAAGGCAAACAACATATGAACATGCCAGAGTTGTATGGCTTTACAAAACTATGATACACTGGTGGAAGTGATCCCCATACTATGTCACAAAAGTGCTCATGAGTCATTTGTAAAACAATATGCCGAGTTCTCAGATCCGGAGTCATGGTATGGGGTGCTATATCATGGGGGTAGAGAACGTAGAGTAAGCGTCGGGGACTTACCGACGATGGGAACGACACCACGATTTACCCAGGTTCAGGCGCCTCAATGGCGGCTCCCTACATCGTGCAACTTCTACTATAGCGTGGCAATAGCCAAGATTATAGGTTACAGGCTGAGTAGCTATAGTTTATGAGCGTACCCGCTAGGGTTTGTCCTGTCCGGCTTTATATGGAATAGCGGGATGAGGCTTACAGGAGAGATCTCAGATGTACGAAGGAATAACCTTATCGTGGACGGCTAGGGCTTCTGCCTTCCCTTCCATGTCGGTACATCCCTTGAGACGCCGTCCAGACGCCGGATGTGAGCCTCCTCCCGCGGGTTGGCCTGCTGGGCTGCCCGGTGAGGTCTCCTGCCTTACCGCTGTTGGACCATACATTTGGGCCGACATTAATGGACACTAGTAGATACCCTGTTTGTGATATCCCCGAAAGTAGCCTCCGGGAAAGGTGGAGACCTCCTGCCTCCGATTTTGGGGTTTCCGCCATTATAACGATGAATAGAGGTCTTGAATCTTCCCCAACAATTATTAAACAAGAACGCCAATTCCACCATTGGCTTGGATGGAGGATTAGTGCTACAGATAAATCTTGGAGCGGACATAAGCAATTTAACGGATGCCTACATGCATCTTTCATCGGTGGCCCCGCTGCAGTCCAAAGGTGGCGGAAAATTGGGGAGAAGATCAATCACCCGATCCTCCCGGGCGAGACGCGAGGCGTCGCCGCCATCAATGTAACGGCACGCGTTGTGAGGTAGTAACTAGGGGATGCGTGTCCGCATACAACCTGATGAAGGAAGTGGTAAGAAATGAGGTATTAAAACTCTTTGATGCGGGTATTATTTATCCTATTGCTGATAGTAGATGGGTAAGTCGTGTGCATTGTGTTCCTAAGAAAGGAGCAATTACGGTTGTGTCAAATAAAAATGATGAGCTTATTCCTCAAAGAGTAGTAGTTGGTTATAGAATGTGCATTGATTTTAGAAAAGTTAACAAAGTTACTAAGAAAGATCATTATCCTTTACCTTTTATTGATCAAATGCTTGAAAGATTGTCTAAGAAAATTCTTTTTTGCTTTCTTGAAGGTTATTTTGGATTTTCTCAAATTGCTGTTCGGAAACAAGATCAAGAGAAAATAACTTTTACTTGTTCTTATGCAACGTATGCTTATAGACGTATGCCTTTTGGTTTATATAATGATCCTGCTAAATTTCAAAGATGCATGTCTGTTATTTATCATGGTTTTTGTGCAGAAATTGTGAAAGTATTCATGGACGATTTCTCCGTCTATGTGACTTCTTTTGATAACTATTTGCATAATCTTGATGAAGTTTTGGAGAGATGTGAGGAGACTAATCTTGTTCTTAATTGGGAGAAATGTCACTTTATGGTTAATGAAGCAATTGTTCTTGGACATAAAATTTCTGAAAGAGGTATTGAAGTTGACAGAGCTAAAGTTGAAGGAATTGATAAAATGCCCTGTCCCAGTGATGTTAAAGGTATTCGTAGTATTCTTGGTCATGCTGGTTTCTATAGGAGGTTTATTAAAGATTTATCTAAAATATCAAAGCCTCTTACTAATCTTCTTCAAAAATATGTATCTTTTTTATGATGATTTTAAAGAATCTTTCGAAATTCTAAAGAAGGCTTTAATTACTGCTCCTATTGTTCAACCACATGATTGGAATTTACCCTTTGAAATTATGTGTGATGCCAGTGATTTTACTGTAGGTGTTGTTCTTGGACAGTGAATAGATAAGAAGTTGAATGATATTCATTATGCTAGTAAGACTCTTGATTCTGCTCAAAATAATTATGCTACCACTGAAAAAAGGAGTTCCTAGCTGTAGTTTTTGCTTGTGATAAGTTTAAAGCTTATATTGTTGATTCGAAAGTTACTATTCATACTGATCATGTTGCTATTATGTACCTTATGGGAAAGAAAGATGCTAAGAGTAGACTTCTTAGATGGGTGTTTCTTTTACAAGAGTTTGATTTGCATATTGTAGATAGGAAGGGTGATGAAAATCCTATTGCTGATAATTTGTCTAGATTGGAAAACATTGCTTACGACCCTATTCCTGTTAATGATTATTTTCCTAATGAACAGTTTGCTGCAATAAAATTAAGCTTGCGAGTAGTCCTTGGTATGCACATTATGCTAACTTTATTGTTTTTCTAATGCATAATAAAGATCAGTATGCGAGACGAAGAGGCAAAGAAATTAACCTCGTGGATCGAACTAGCGAAGGAGAGAGGATTTGCATGCACTCGCCGGTGCCACTGCTTGCAGCGCTCTCGGGTTTGACGTGCTGGAGGGCACGTAGGTGATCGGCAATGTCTGGGCGTGTGCTGCGACGAGCATAGTTGGCCTGTCGCGACCGACGAGTTCCGGCCTGAGCACTTCAAGGACGACCCTGACAGTTCCATTGCATGGGTTATCCCATCCTAATGGAAGAGCAGCATCAGGCCACGTCAAAAGAAATAAAGATACTACAGCAGCAAGTCCTCGATTAAGAGCGGTATCTAATTTCGTTAGATGCAGAACAAGGAGACATCTTTCCGGTCAAACCGCAGTCGGTGCGTGAGGTTCATGAGGACTTGTCCCATGAATACCCCATAGATATATTCTTCATGCATTTCGAATAAACATTGAAGATTCTCCAGTTGCACTACTGGTTGCCAGAATCTATACTCTGCCTATGGGCGCTCCACCTACTCAAACCTATCAGAATCGATGACGTCCGAAACATTGCAATTGTGGACCCCTACCTACTTCACGGGCGCAACATGAGAAATACATCACATGTTTCATGGTTTCCAATTAAAATAAGCATTACACTCATTCCCTAATATCCCTAATAAGTTTAATTCCATGACCATATGTATATACATATGCTTATTTTCGTACATTTCCATTAGGCATTACAAGCATAAAGATTAATTTCAGTATGATTGGTTTGTTCATCTGTTTCGTGCATTGATCATTGCACCCTCATCGTTGTCGAACCACGCCGCTACACTACATTGTAGTTGGACTCGGCGAAGAGCACACACACACTACAAGAATATGAAGATGTTTTTCCAAACGACAACGAGCCGGGTTCCACTATCGAGAGATAACAGAACATAGGTCTTATTTACAAACCAAAAAAGAAAGAGAAAGAAAAGACAACAATCCTTGGAAACAGACAACACCCCACATAGAGGGAGGGGAGAGTCCCCCAAGCAACGATGAAAATATGGAAAAGGATAGCGTGAAGTTCAAACCACTCCAGACAGTTACGATACTACTAGGGGGGATTGTTAAGAAGTGGCAAAGACAGCACCAGCTGCACGCAGGCAGATAACAAAACAACAACATGGAAGGTGAACAATCATCCAGCAACGTCCAAATCTTCATCAACATCTGGCAGTTGATACATCGAAAACGTATCTCCTTTTCTGAACACTTTTCTTATTTTTTTCCC
This sequence comes from Alopecurus myosuroides, assembly GCA_028641055.1. Lineage (NCBI taxonomy): Eukaryota > Viridiplantae > Streptophyta > Magnoliopsida > Poales > Poaceae > Alopecurus > Alopecurus myosuroides. The sequence continues at coordinate 22,717,880 of CM054058.1, forward strand.
TCTAAACTTGTGTGTTTTGGATACAACTGACACGGACTAACGTTGTTTTCAGCAGAATTACTTTGGTGTCTCGTTTTTATAGAGAAAAATAAACTTTCGGGAATCAACTTTGGTGACAGAAATTGGGACAACCGGAGGGGATGGCTGCGATGTGAGGATCACATGTGTTCCTGGAGTGTTAATGCTTTGCTCCGGTGTTCTATTAAAAGGAACACCTTAATTACCAGTAGTTCCCTTGAGGCCCGCTGAAAACGGGCTGGTAGGACAAAATATATTGTGCAAGTTCTCATTGCGAGTACGTACGACTCTTTACGGAACACATGCCTATGGTTACTTAGTGCTTGGATGCTTTATCTTATTTATCTGCAATGCCGCTGACATGATCATTATTAGAACATTCTTATCCATGCAACGCCCATTCATCCATCCCTATGCCTACAGTATTTAAGCCGCTATTTACTTCAAACACTACTGCTGCTGTTGTTTTCATTCCACTGCTGTTATTATTTCACTACTGCTGCTACTATAAAACGGTTACTACTGATAAACCACTGCGAACAAAAGTACTTTCAGGTGGAGGTGAACTGACAACTCACTTATTAAGGCTCACAAATATTCTTTGGCTCCCCTTAGTATGAATCAATAAATTTGGGTTTTACTTCCCTCGAAGACTGTTGTGATCCCCTATACTTGTGGGTCATCAGGAGTCATGCGCCCTCGCTTGGTTGCGATCATGTTGTCCCAGCGCCGAGTCTTGAATCATCCTGGCTCCTTCCTCAACATAAATCTTGTCGTCTGCATCTTGAAGACATGCCCAATACCGAAGAAAAGCACACATGTAGCAAATAAGCTCTACGGGGGAGGAAATGAATTTCTTCTCAAAAGAAGATCTATTCCTAGTCTTCTAGATTGCCTAGCAAGATGCAGCAATCCCGACAACGTCTAGATTTGTTTTAGCAGGAAAGAAATTAGCAATCCACCAGAAATATTGAGTAAAATTGGAAGGTCTGTTAAGAGCCCCCAGAACAGAGAAAATAACCCCCCACATATAAATAGCCACAAGGCAAAAGAAAAACAGATGGTGAATAGATTCGAAAACAGAACAAAAGCTGCAGGAGTAGTCCCATTTCCGATTTCTTCTTTTCATGTTATCCTTTGAGGCAATGGTGTTATGCAAGATTAGCCACAACCAAATCTTGATTTTTAGAGGGATTTCAGCTTTCCGTAACTAAGAAATAGATCTGTCCACAGCAGAGGAGGACAACTGATTGTACATAGATTTGAATGATTTTTTTTCAGATTTAGTAAATTTCCATCTAGGCCTATCACAGATCACTCCCAACTCCAGAGTCACAAGAAGATTTTTTAGGTTTGCAGCTTGATGTTGCAAGTCAGCACTCAGCCACCTCCTGAACCTAAAATGCCACCCTCTGTCATGCGTCTCCTTGACAATGCAGATTTGGAGAGAACAGACTTCAAAGAGATTAGGAAATTTGTCACAAAGAGGAGTTGTCCCACACCACTCATCATGCCAGAAATTAGTTTCACCTCCCCATTAACAATCATCAATCTCCCCTGGATATACCACTGTTTAACCTTCAACAAATTCTTCCATACAGGTGAGTCTTGCTGCCTCATGTTAATCCTCGAAATTCCATGAGAGATTCCATATCTTTTCTTAACTAAATTCTGCCACAAACCATCTTCCATCTCCAGCCTCCACCACCATTTGCAAAGGAGACTGATGTTGAAAAGTTTCAGGTTCTTGATTCCCAAACCCATTTTAGTTTTAGGTTTGTTGATAATATTCCACCTAACCAAGTAGTACTTCTTCGCTGAACTGGTTCCTTGCCAGAAGAACCTCCTTATAATTTTAGTCGTTTCCTCGATCCAGGCAAGACTCATGGAGTAGATACATTGACATGTGGTAAATAGGAATGCTGCCGAGAGAAGACTGAATCAGAGTGAGCCTCCCACCAATGGAGGAATTGTTTCCAGCCCATCCCACTACAAGAAATATGTTGATACGTGACCCTCAATTTTTGTCACTAGAAGGTCACGTAGATTGATTCATGACCCCTTTTTGACCAAAAATGGAAAGTCACATACCGAGCGTCTTATTTGATCGTCAATGACTAATTGAATGGAATTGTCATAGACTCTATGACCCAATCAGAGGGGTCATAACCCTATGACCAACTGATTTGGTCATGTGATATCCTGGCATAGCCACGTCACATCCTACGTGGCCAATCCTACGTGGCATAGATTCAGCCCAGTCCATACTGCTCCACCAAATGGGCCAGCCCAATATTTTGGCCCGTTATATAATTTTTTCCTGTAATTTTTTTTGGCAGATTAATAGGCTCATGTAGTCCAGCATAACTTTCTGGGCCTAGGCCTCTTTTGTCCATTTCGAATCTGGGGCACCTTTTTTTTCATGGTTTTTTTTCATCATTTTATCAAATTCGTTCCATGTTGAGCCCATCGCTAGTTGGGCTGAGACCTTATATTACAGCCCAGCTATTCTGCAAGAATATTTCACCACAGGCTTATAAGCCCGCTCAAATTCAAATCTTTATAAACAAACTTGAATTCAAACATCATTTTGATTCCAGTAAATTTGACTTACAACACTTCCTTCAGAAAAATCATCACAGACTACATCATCACACAACTCATCATAAATTACACGCACGCTACACTGATGAAATTCCGTACAATAAAACCACTCTTTGGTAACCATACAATAACCCATGAAATTCTTCAAGCCTGCAGCTCTTGAACCATGTTGATACTAGACTTGCATACACTCGAGATGCCAACGGTAGGAGCGCGCTTCTTGCGGATTCCTGCTGAATGCAGTTACATCATGAATGTCAGCTTACAATGCAAACACTACTCCAGATGCTAAACAGAGCCTTAAATGAATCAACATAGAAGAATAAAAAAAACTGGAGCCAATACATTATGGTCATATTAAAAAACAAAGTATAGTTCTTTAGAATGATAACACAAATTCAGCTATTACCATGTTTACAAGAAAACACAAACAATATGCATGGCACAATATGAGAACCACGTTCAAATAACACCAGCAGAGAGTGTGGGCAGCAATTACTACTCCGCCAATGCTCGTCTTACAAATACAAACACACTTTGCATACACTTCTACAGAGACCTGTGGACAAGTAAACTACAGGGTTATATTAGGACCATTACCTGACGGCAGGCAATCTGCTAGCTGGCGAAAGACACATGCTCAAGGGCTGTCATCTTGCATCCACAACATCTCACATTCATGTCCAGGATACTTGTCATCTCACAAGCATGTGAGTACAATGTACCTGAGATATAACAACATATTCCTGAGAAATACTATCACAATGAACCAAAGAAAGATAGTCAAGTTGAACTTGTAACATATTCCCGAGAAAGAATAAAACTAGCAGATATATTTTCCTAAATCACATAGCTAATTGATTACTCCATCCAAGCTATAAGCACTTCCTTAAGACATAATACTAGGATGTCTCATACCAAATAAACACAATAACCTTTACTTATAGTGTAACGACCGTGGTTGATGTCACATAATCATAGCGCTATGAAAGCTATTACAATTGCTACCAGGTACAGCTATTTCTAAGGGTTTCAGGTTAGTTATGAAAGTATACATTGCTACAGAGCAGTTTTACAATAGATGACCCTTAATAAGCACGGTGCTGTACAGAAAGGTTTATCATGGCCAATTCCTTTTCCTTTTTAAGAGTACAAAAGAAAGGTTTGGAAGAACTAGCTTGAGTTATAGAACATGCACATCCACATTACAGAAATTATGGCCACTAGCAATAATGCGCCTGGGGTATGTAGTACAGGTCCAAAAAAATTGGCAATATCCTACGTACACAACGAACAGAGCAATCACAACTTCCTCTCTATTTAGTATCTCACTGAAATTCACAGTAAGTCCATTTATAGACGATTTGCCAATGAAAAGTTAATGTTCTCACTGAATAAAATCAGCAAGGTAAAAAGACATTTCAACCAAAAGGCTAAAGACAAATATATACAGAAATCTTTGACGGTATTGATGAGGACATGATTACTGTGAACATACAGATTCTTGTGAGACCCACTTCTACTTACTGATTGACGCACACACGAGGTCTTGGCTGGCCGGACACCCAGACGCGTGCGGCCACCCAGGTATGCACTTCTGCGCACGGACCCGGAAGCCGCCCTCACCTGTGTTGTGCCTCCGTAGCCGCAGACACCCGGAGGCTCCTAGGAATGGTGTCGTCGCTCTGCCTGCTGTCCGAGGGCTCATGCTGACTAGACAACTATGTAGGTGCCGAGCCGCCCTCCTATGGCCGTGACACCGCCATGAACTCCAAGCACGAGCTCGCGCATCCTCGCCGGCACTCGTCCTTCGCTCTGCTGTCATGTCAAGTTCCCTCTACCATCTGCAACTCCAGCGAATCTGAGGAATCAACTCCACGCTTAGGCATATAATTCAACACGAATAAAATACTCACTCAAGATCAACAATAGCATCCAAATAATGCATGCCCAAGAGAGTGAAACAAATCTGGTACAAAGTTAGGAAGTTAGTACAGGTAGCCCTCGTCAATGATGTCTAGATGAGTTGACAGAAATCAGCTACACATGCACATATCGCCATACTAGATGCTCAATAAATAGGCGTCCAATTCAGACATCATCTTTTCTCAAAACCATATCCACACGGATTTTTCTGAATGGGGATTGCAACAAGGTGCATATCCAAGCTACCTACGCACCCCCTGTTTCAGAAATCCTGGCACTGAACGCCCATCCGAGGCACTAAAAGAGGAAAAGGGAAGCGACAAGATCTAGTTCCAATTCATCCCGAGCCACAGAATCGGGATCTCACCTGCGTGGAGATGAGGACCTCCGGTGGTGAAGGGGAAGTCGCGCAGCCTGCGGAGCGCGAGCGCGTCGAGGCAGCGGCTGGCCTCCGGGGAGGAGCCGCCGTCCTCCTCTGCCGCGGCGTCGGCCGCCTTCTTGGCCGCCTCGAACGTCTCCATCAGCTCCCTCTCCATGGCTGGGTCTGGCGGCGGGATTCGAATCAAAACACTAGCAGCAGGACGTCGACGAGCTTGAGCTTGCGGCTGTGGAGGTCTATACGTGGTCGTAGACGATGGAGAGGAAGCAGTAGAACCAAAACACCTCCTTCTTGTGCTGGATGAAGCGCCGTGTGGTGGCCGGCGTCGTCCACAGCGCGTGACGACTTGGATCTGGTAGTCAGGCCAAGCGCACACCGCGGTCCTGCCAGATCGACAGAGCGCCGCGCGTCGTACAACGCACGCGCACCGGAGATCAAGCCAGCCGCGACGGCGTGGTCACTGGGAGGCGGCGGCTGTCTTTACAGCGAGGCTGAGGCGGGGAGAACTTGCGGATTTTGCGTGGCCGTCGGGAGCTTGGGGCTCCGAACGGGAGAGGTGGCAGCGGCGGAAGACACAGGGGCGATGGGATCTGAGGGAGCCGGAGGCGGGTTTCGGGCTTGGGAAGAAAGGGGGCGGCGGCGTGGGGAGAGGAGATTAGGGTTTCGACTGGGGGAGGTGGGTTTCCTTTTGGCTCTACGCGCTCTTTCGGAGTTTGGGGGGGGAATCGGTTTTCGTTTCCGCGCGCAGTTGGATAGTCCAAATTTAGGACCTGCCTCTTCTAGACCCCACTACATAGTCCAAATTTAGGCTAACTAGAAGTAATAGTAGAGTAGTTTTGAATTTCAAAAAAAAGTAGAGTATTTTCGATATTTTAAAAATAAATCGTTTTCTCTGTTTTATTTTAAAACATCAGTATCTATAATTAACGGTTCCATTTTTAGGATGAAATTAATAGTGCATTTCCAAAGATACATGTCGGAACAATCTATCCAAGTTATAAGCCACTCATTCAAATGATATACCATAAGCCATTTGCTTACATAAGCATACACAAAGCATTTCCAAAGACGAACGGTCATGTCCCCCGTTTTGACCGTTTACCGAAACCGGCTTTAAAAATTCCAAAAAATTAAAAAACTCGAAACGATGCAAGATCTTCGCGTGGTGTTGTTATATATGTCCTAGTATCCACAAAAATAATAAACTTGGAATACGACAATTTGGTGGAAAATGTGTTCACAGAAATGAGCTATCTCGTACGAAGATTCATGGCTTTCGGGCCAAATGACGGATGTTTTGGCCACATCCATGGCATAGTTTGTTTAAACATGACCATATTCCACACAAAGATGCATAGTGTAACAACTAACAATGTTCACGAAGAAAGTTTTATTTTTCGTTGAATAAAAACACCATTTTCCCTTCCCGGAGTGTCAAAACCGGGTTTTTTTGTGAAGCACGTACACAAAATATGTTGCAAAAATGTACAAAGTAAAATTCTAAATATATTACGTCATGTTTTATCTACAAATAACAAACTTATTACCTCTCAATAGCTCAAAATACACCTCTTTCGAAAAAGACAAATTTCTGCCGATTCCGCTGAAACCGGGCCAAATTTGAACTACAGGTGCCTCGTAGTTTTCTCTTTATTTTTTGCAAAAATCATTTTTAGGTAGACAAGTACCTATTTCAACATAGATACATCAAGAGTTCATCAAGATTCAACACCTAGATACGAACGGTCATATCCCCCGTTTTGACCGTTTCCCGAAACTGGCTTTAAAAATTCCAGAAAATTCAAAAAAACTCGAAACGATGCAATATCTTCGCGTGGTGTTGTTATATATGTCCTAGTATCCACCAAAAATAATAAACCTGGAATACGACAATTTGGTGGAAAATATGTTCACATAAATGAGCTATCTCGTACGAAGAGTCATGGCTTTCGGGCCAAATGACGGATGTTTTGGCCACATCCATGGCATAGTTTGTTTAAACATGACCATATTCCACACAAAGATGCATATTGGTACAACTAACAATGTTCACGAAGAAGGTTTTATTTTTCGTTGAATAAAAACACAATTTTCCCTTCCCGGAGTGTCAAAACCGGGTTTTTTTGTGAAGCACGTACACAAAATATGTTGAAAAAATGTACAAAGTAAAATTCTAAATATATTACGTCATGTTTTATCTACAAATAACAAACTTATTACCTCTCAATAGCTCAAAATACACCTCCTTTGAAAAAGACAAATTTCTACCGATTCCGCTGAAACCGGGCCAAATTTGAACTACAGGTGCCTCGTAGTTTTCTCTTTATTTTTTGCAAAAATCATTTTTAGGTAGAAAAGTACCTATTTCAACATAGATACATCAAGAGTTCATCAAGATTCAACACCTAGATACGAACGGTCATGTCCCCCGTTTTGACCGTTTCCCGAAACCGGCTTTAAAAATTCCAGAAAATTCAAAAAAACTCGAAACGATGCAAGATCTTCGCGTGGTGTTGTTATATATGTCCTAGTATCCACCAAAAATAATAAACCTGGAATACGACAATTTGGTGGAAAATATGTTCACATAAATGAGCTATCTCGTACGAAGATTCATGGCTTTCGGGCCAAATGACGGATGTTTTGGCCACATCCATGGCATAGTTTGTTTAAATGTTTCCATATTCCACCCAAAGATGCATATTGGTACAACTAACAATGTTCACGAAGAAGGTTTTATTTTTCGTTGAATAAAAATACCATTTTCCACTTCCGGAGTGTCAAAACTGAATTTTTTTGTGAAGCACATACACAAAATATGTTGCAAAAATGTACAAAGTAAAATTCTAAATATATTATGTCATATTTTATATACAAATAAAAAGTTTACTACCTCTCAATAGCTCAAAATACACCTCCTTTGAAAAAGACAAATTTCTACCGATTCCGCTGAAACCGGGCCAAATTTGAACTACAAGTGCCTCGTAGTTTGCTCGTGATTTTTTGAAAAAATCATTTTTGGGTACCCAATCACCTATTTCAACATAGATACACCAAGAGTTCATCAAGCTTCAACCCCTAGGTATGAACGGTCATGTCCCCCGTTTTGACCGTTTTCAAAAAAATTAATTATGAATCTTCACAATCCTATATGAAGCAATATATAAAACTTAGGGGTATTTTTATTTTATTTTGACTAAAAATGGTCCCTAATAGTCTATAATAACAGAATACATATTTAAAAAAAATCGAAACTGGTTTGGTTGAAATTGAAGTTCAAAAGCAAAAGTTATAAAAGAGGACAAAAAAGAAAAATAAGTGAAAAGAGAAAAAAAAAAACTGCCAAAACGGCCAGCCAAGCCTACAACGAGGCCGACCCAGTAGCGAGGCCCATCCCTCCAAGAAGCAGGCCGGCCCAGTCCAGCTTTCCCTAGGACGGTTATTGATAGAAATAGGATAAATGACTAATTGAAACACGAAGTTGTTCATGGGCTGATGGTTAGAGCATGCGAGCTGTAGCGGGAGGTCCTTGGTTCGAATCCTGATGTCTCCTTGTTTTCTGTTTCATTTTTCTTGTCTCACTTCGGATGGCTCTTAGTGGTCAAATAGCTTTGCGCTTCTTATTTGACACAAAATAATTGCTGCCTTGGTGGTTACGTTAGTTGTTGAGGGACCTAGTAGGTGCGGGTTCAAATCCTCACTTTTGCATATTTTCTTTTTCATTTTTCTTGTCTCAGTTTCGGATGGCTTCTTAATGGTCAAATAGAGGTGTGCTTTGTATTTATCACAAAAGAAGTGTTGTCTTAGTGGTTATGTGGGTTGTAGAACTCTTGGGAGTTGTGTGTTCAAATCCCCATTTTGCCTATTTTCTTTATTTTCCGTGTATGACGAGGATTGACACGTGGAGGTGACACATAGGCGAAAATTGACATGTGGACATGACACATAGGCAAAAATTGACACGTGGACATGATACATAGGCAAAAATCACTGCCAACATTTTCTTTGTTTTCTATGGATGATTAAAAACTGACATGTGGACATGACACATAGGCAAAAATTGACACGTGGACATGCCACATAGACAAAAATTGACACGTGGACATGATATATAGGAAAACATTACTGCCAACATTTTCTTTGTTTTCTGTGGATGATTAAAAATTGACACGTGGACATAACACATAGGCAAAAATTGACACCTGGACATGACACATAGGCAAAAATTGACACGTGGACATAATACATAGGCAAAAATTACTGCCAACAAACGCATGACCAATTAATTTGGTCTTAGATAAGCAAAAAAAGGGTCATACACCAGGTATCATGTCCTATGACCATCTTGTTAAAGAAAATCATGACTTTTTTGGCAAAAAAGTCATGTGTTTAGTCCCTCCCAAACATGTCATGACCAACAGATTAAACATGGTCATGGATCTATGACAAATTCATCCATGGTCAATAAAAAAGGGTCATGTATCAACATATTTCTTGTAGTGTCCATTCAATTTCTTCCCCAACCTTTCCACAAGGGCCTTTAGGTTAGAAACCAAAATTATAGATCCACTAACAGGGCAGGTATTTCATTGGCCAGTGACCTAACTGACAATTCAACATATCAGAGTATAAACCCTCCTTGACAGAATCTTCCAGAACAAAAAACAGTTCACTTTTCATGAAGTTGGTTTTCAAGCCAGACATAGCTTCAAACAAATACATAATCAGTTTTAGCTGTCTTATCTTATCAACATCATCTTGGACCATCAAAAGAGTGTCATCGGTGTCTTTGGAGTCGGAGTCATCATCTTATTGATGGTTGTAGTCTTGGTCATCGTCAATGGCGGTGGGTTATGTGTTTGCGGCCGCAGAGCGAAAACAGTGGGAAAGGAGGAGGATAATTTGTCCCTCCTTTAAAATGCCAAGTGAGATCCAGAAAATCTGAAAATTTCACCCGTCTATTTTTTTTTTTTTGGAAATGGAGGTTCTGCCCCTAGCCTCTGCAGCAAAATGATGCACACAACCGGTTTTTATTAAATGATAAAACAAGAGCCACCATGTCTTACAAGTAGATACATCAATCAACTAAACCTGAAGCCACCAACCTAGCGACATCTCGCTACCTACAAAACCGATGAAGGGGGTGGCCAAACACAGGACCGATGCCCTGAGAACCCACCAACGCACATCATCCAAATATCGAAGGCCACACCAAGCCGCCCGACAGCGAGCAAGGGGCACAACCGGTCCAGCATACTGCAGCGCACACCGACGTACACGCTCCAGAAGTTGCCGCCGCCATCTTCCACTCACCGTCTTCAGGAAAGGGATCAAATCATACTCCATGTCAGACCTGTCGCCGATGCCACCATGACACCAGGTAGCACCCCCGCCCTGCGCTCGTCCATCATCCCACATCCAACACCGAACCCCGCGACACCATGCCGCCGAGAACCTCCATCGTCGATGTAGCTAGTAGATAAACACCGCTTCCTCGCTTCCTCTCTAGGACCCTCCGGCCACTGCTCCAAAACGATGCCTCCAAGAGGAAGAGGGACACCGGCGGCGTCACCATCATCCAATCCAGGAATCCCATATTTAGGGTTTCCCCCGGAGCGGGCCGAATCAAGGTAGCTTGTCAACGCTACACCTCGCCGCCGAGACTCGTCGTCGACGTGGTAGATGCCTCGCCACGCCACCTCTTGGCCCCTCCGTCCAGCAGCTGCTCCAAAAACAATGCCCCCATGAGGGAGAGCGACACCGAGAGCACCTCCATCGTCCGTCCCGGGAATCCCAGCGTCTAGGGTTTCCCCCGGAGCACCCGTCTATTGGGATCTCCCTTTCTTGTTTCATGACAAATAAAATTGTGGTTCGTGGCCTTTTGCGGTACCCGATCTCAATACTATTCTTGGGCTCGAAACGCAAACTCGCGCTCAATTTGCAGTTTGGGGCCTTTTAGGGGATCCGCTAGAATTTCTCTAAGAAAATGTTTGGTTGCAAATCTCTCTCTCTCTCCTTTTCTTGTGGATCCCGTTATAGAAAATGACGCAACAAAGAAGTGAAGCTAGTAGAGGACCTCCTTGAGAAGAAGTTGGGCAGGAGGCAAGACACGATATTCTCATATGGAGATCATCGTGTTCTTATTAATGTTGTTATCACTAGTTTGATGATTTTTATGTTGTCATTATTCAAAGTACTCAATGGGGGTGTTGATCTTATATAAAAAGGTTTTGCTACTTAGAATTAGAAGTGTTGTTTTTGCGATGCCTCTTTTTTGTGTAAATGTCCTGTTATTATTCAAAGTACCCAATGGGGTTCACATTATTTCTAGGGTGACAGTTTGTGTTATGGTATACTCACTCCGTTCATAAATAAATGACTTCCATTTGTCTCAAGGTGGACGTATGTAGACATATTTTAGTATCTAGATACATCAACTTTTGGACAAATGAATGTCATGTATTTGTGAACGGAGGGAGTATTATGTTCTACTCCATTTTGGCAGTCCATTATTGAGGCTACTTACTGGATCCCATTTTGTCCTCTACTCTAAAAGGAGCATACGTGGCATATCGGGAGTCCACAATACTCAATGGATGTAACCGTTTGGAGACGGTCGTTCTGTACCATCGATGTGGATGTGACCAAGTTGTATGTACGACAGTCACATGGATCGACAGTTACGTGCGCACTCCAAGACAGGTGCCCACGGTCTGTATGAATGATTGGCTTGATTCGTGGTACCTGCAGCGTCATATAGATATTTGTTGTCCATCGATTCAAGGTCATCTTGATTCTCTCTTCTAACTATCGATGTAGTATTTGTTGTCAATTGCTGTAGTTGATGCACGGGGCTGAATTTGTAGACCAGTTCTCATATAATTTTTTTCCCAAGATCTGTATGTGCCGGCCGATGAGATAGGTTTCTTGCGCATTGGCACTGCTGTGGCAGCTCGGACCACATATATCTGGTAAAAGTCTATATATAGGAGGACCATATGCATCATGCCTCGAGAGTGCACACAACACAGCACAAAATGGAGGATAGTAGTACCTCTCAATCTCACCACTACAATGTCTACCTCGGCTGGGCTCTCGTTTCGCTGGCTGTTGCGCTCACAGCAGCCTACCACAGGTGCGTGATGGTGACAAATGGCTGCTTGCGGCTTCCCCCGGGTCCGTGGCGGCTGCCGATCATCGGAAGCCTACACCACCTCGTCGGGCAGCTTCCTCATCGCGCCCTACGCAATCTGGCACAGCGCCATGGCGCGGTCATGCTGCTCCAGCTCGGCGAGGTGCCCACGCTGGTGCTGTCGTCCCCAGACGCGGCCCGCGAGGTGATGAAGACACACGACCTGGCGTTCGCGTGGTTGGGATCACCACGGGTGTTAACCCGGTGGATCTGTGGCCGTCCTGGTGGCTCGTCAGATGGTTCAGCGGCACCCTACGCCGTGCCAACAAGTACCAAGCCGTAGTGTCCGCCATCATCAAGGGCATAATCCAGGACCATCTCCAAAGGGATTTGGCCTGCTCGACGTGATGCTGAAAATACACAAGGATGGCGTGGTCGACATGGTCGCAGTCGAAGCTTTAATCTTTGTACGTATTTGCCGACCACACGAATGCATTTATTTTTCTCTTCCGTCTTACACATGTGCAGTCTAGCTATTCTAGTATACTATCCCCGACTAGTATAGTACAAAGTGATGTAGTATAACTCACGACAACTAATTCCAATCGTATCGGAGGAAGCAAGAAACATGTTGTCTGACGCGCACAATATACAGGATCTCTTCGCTGCCGGAAGCGAGACATCAGCCACGACACTCGAATGGGCCATGGCTGAACTTATCAAGAATCCGACGGTGATGAAGAAGGCGACGGCTGAGGTTCGCCGAGCCTTCGAGTCTGGTGGTACGATAGTCGAGGACAGGCTCGGCGAGCTGCCGTACCTGCACCTCGTCATCCGGGAGACACTCCGTATGCACTCGCCGGTGCCACTACTGCTCCCACGTGAGTGTCGAGAGCTGTGCAAGGTGCTCGGGTTCGACGTGCCTAAGGGCACTCAGGTGATCGTCAGACGCAGAGCTGGCCAGACGCAACCGAGGAGTTCTGGCCAGAGCGCTTCGAGGCCAGCATCCACGCGGCGGTGGACTTCAGGGGCACCAATTTCGAGCTCCTGCCTTTCGGAGCCGGCCGAAGAATGTGTCCTGGGATGGCTTTCGGTCTTGCCAACGTGGAGCTTCCTCTCGCCGGCCTGCTACTCCACTTTGACTGGGAAGTGCCGGCTATTGCAGACCCGACTGACTTGGACATGACGGATGGTTCGGTGTCACTGCGCGGCGGAAGGCCAACCTCCTCCTGCGACCTTCTATCCGTGTGCCTATCCCCCAAACTGGAATCTAAGTCAATTCCCAACCGCATCAAAATATAAGATGTTTCACCTTTTTTATGCCACATGTTTCTAGACATTTTTTAGTTTTAGTGTGTAGATTTATGTGTATCTTACATTAAAACATGTCTATGTACGTATTGTCTAAAAATGTCTACGTACGGAGTGAGTAATAGTTTTTCTAAAGATTGCGCGACTTCACACTATCGAAATCCGTCCGGTATTTTCTTGTATCGTCATGCTTGCAGAGTGAAGTCTCAACGGTTCAAAGAATTAAAGAGATCGGCAGAGAAATAACGAAAAGAAAAAAACTCTAGGAAAGGTAACACTTTATAAAGACACACTCTGCCACTAATGATGAGCCTTGGCTTCTCTTAGGCGATATCAACCTCATCTACCAAGCTGCGGATAAGAACAACTCGAATATTAACTTAAGGCTGATGGGTCTTTTCCGCAATGCGCTCAATGCTTGCAGCCTCAAAGAGCTCCCACTTCAGAACCAGAAGTACACTTGGAGCAATGAGAGGGATGACCCAACTCTTGTAAGGCTCGACAGAGTCTTTTGCAACCCGGCCTGGGACATCCTCTTCGGCAACCACACGCTGAATGCCATGTCATCTTCTCTGTCTGATCACTGCCCACTTCTCCTCTCCGATCCGGGAGGCCCCCCAACGCCAAGATGCTTTAGGTTCGAGAACTTCTGGGTTGACATGCCTGGCTTCTTCAACACGGTGGCCTCCGCTTGGGCCGAGCCCACTTCTCACACTCAACCAGTGCATGTTCTCAACCACAAGCTTAAACTCACGGGGCAGCGCTTACGTTCCTGGAGCCGGGGGCTTTTCTCCGCCACCAAGTTTCAGCTTACCATGGGCCTCGAGGTTATCCTTCAGCTTGACATGGCGCAAGACTTCAAAACCCTCTCCCCGGAGGAAGCTGATCTCCGCTCCAAGCTCAAGCGTAGGTTCATTGCCCTTGCGGTCATCCAGCGATCGAGGAAGCGTCAGACCTCGAGAATCACAAACCTACGAGAAGGGGATGCCTGCACTAAATACTTCCACCTAAGGGTAAACTCCCGGTGCCGCAGAAACCACATCTCTAGGTTGGTCACCCCGAGCGGTTGCGCCATCTCTCACGAGGCCAAGGAGCAGGCCATTCTCTGCTACTTTACGGATTTCATGGGGCGGCCGGATGCCCGCGCCCTCGACTTCAACTGGGAGGCCCTCAATTTGACACCCTCCGATCTTGCGCACCTGGGTGTTCCCTTCTCTTATGAGGAGATCAAAGCTCCTGTGGGGAAGCTTCCTTGTGACAAGGCGCCTGGCCCGGATGGTTTTACCGGGATCTTCTTCTCTCGCTGCTGGAGCATCATCTCGCATGACCTTATGCGGGTTGTCAATGCCTTCTCGACAGGTCAAGCTCACAACCTCCACATCCTCAACACTGCTCTGGTCACCCTCATTCCAAAGAAAGACGGTGCAGAGACGATTAAAGACTTCAGGCCCATTAGCCTCATTTATGGTGTGACCAAGATTATTTCCAAGGCTCTCGCCCTCAGACTAAGGCCTGAGATGAATGACCTTGTCTCAAACTGCCAGAGCGCCTTCATCAAAACCAGAAGTATTCAAGACAACTTAATGTATATGCGGCGGGTCAGCAGGAAGCTCCACTCCAATAGGTCTCCCGCCCTGATGATGAAACTCGACATAACCAAGGCATTCGACACTGTACGATGGGACTTCCTCTTAGAGCTCTTGCACCGTCTTGGATTCCCAAACTCCTACAGGGCTTGGATTGCTCACTTGCTTTCCACCTCATCATCTAGAGTTCTCCTTAATGGCATCTCTGGGCCTTCTATCTTTCATGGAAGAGGTCTTCGTCAAGGTGACCCTCTGTCACCACTGCTGTTTAACCTTGTTATGGACCCTATGCAACGGCTTCTGCAGCTCGCGACTGAGTCCAACCTTTTGTCCCGCCTCCCTAGAAGATCCACCACCTTGCGAGTTTCCATGTATGCCGACGATGCAGTCATTTTCCTGAGGCCTCTCCGAGAGGACGTTAAGAATCTCGCCATCCTCCTGGAGAATTTTGGCAAGGTAACTGGCTTATGCACCAACATTTCCAAGAGCAGCATCGCTCCTATCAGATGCAAGAACCCGGACCTCGATTTCATCCTTCACGACTTCGAAGACGCCAGAGTCGACTTCACCATCTCCTACTTGGGCCTCCCCCTCGCCCTCGGCAGGCTCAGAAAAGTGGACGTCCAACCCATCTTGGATAAAACCTCTAACAAGGTGGCTGCTTGGCAAAGTCGCTTCATTGCCATGGCAGGGAGGGCCAAGATGATCAAATCCACCTTGTCGTCCTACCCAATCCATCTAATCATGGCCCTCAAGATTAGTAAAGGCTCCATCAAGACCTTCAACAAGAAATGCAGAAGTTTTCTCTGGGCAGGAAAGGAAGAGGTCTCCGGCGGGCAATGTAAGGTTGCCTGGGCCCGCGTCTGCCGCCCTAAGGTCTTGGGCGGGCTGGGAATTTTGGATACAGAAAAGTTTGCCAGGGCACTCAGACTACGCTGGCTGTGGCACCTTTGGAAATCCCCGCATAAGCCTTGGGTTGGTCTGTCAATCCCATGTTATGACATGGACCACCAGCAATTCTCTGCCAGCACCTCAATTTCTATTGGAGATGGAAACAGTGCCAAATTCTAGAAATCCGGCTGGATGGACGGAAAGCCTCTTCAGCTCGTTACTCCTCTACTCTACGCCTCCTCTAGTCGCGAAAACAAGACTGTGGCCCAGGCCCTCTCTCAGAATGCTTGGATGCTGGATCTTCGACTAGAGGAGCTCACCCCTAACCACTTAGCGGAGTTCGCTATGTTATGGCACAAGCTTCAGACGGTCACTCTTGCCCCTGGAACGCCTGACGATATAAGATGGAATCTTAACGCCATCGGCCTTTACACCTCAGCCTCTGCTTACAAGGCACAATTCTTTGGCACTATCCTCGTGGCCTTCGATAAGCTTGTCTGGGATGCCTGGGTGCCTCCCAAATGCAAGATCTTCGCTTGGCTCGCTCTTCAAGACAGGCTTTGGACGGCGGACCGTCTGGCCACTAGGGGTTGGCCCCATGATCCCTTGTGCCAGCTCTGCAAGGTCTTGCCGGAATCAGCGGAACACCTGCTCTTCCGCTGCTGCTTCTCCGCTAGGATTTGGAAGGCAATGGCCTCTTGGCTAGGAGATGCGACCCTTTTCCAAGTGGGGCCTTCTTCCTCTGGCGCGGAAGACATCTGGAAGCATTTCTCCTCTCATGGGGGCTTTCCAACAAAGGGGCTTAGATCAATCACCACCCCCGTTTAATGGGAAATTTGGAAGGAAAGAAATGCCCGCGTTTTTAACAAGACGACATCCATGCCTTCAGCTCTCTTCGCCCGCATCAAAGAGTAAGGCCGGGCTTGGATCGCTGCCGGTGCTAAATGGGCCGCACCATGTCTATTTCCTCCATTGACAAGTCTGTACACCGTGCTCTCTCAGGCTCGAGGAGCTTCCGAACAAGATAAAGGGCACTGTGCACGACACGAGCCGAGGAAGAGATCACTGCTCTGAAGATCTCCTACCTCAAGAGTGAGCAAAGGATCGAACATCATTGTCATGGACTCGTTAGTGCGCCGACAGTCTATGCTCTGCGTTTGTCGATAATTCTGGTGGTCGAAGCCATTAAACTGTCGCGGGTACTTTCGGTGGCCGTTGTTCAGTTTTTGACGGCTTGGTCGAGTTCAATCCGGATGACTTGCACGCTTATTTCTGACAGTGTGGATGACCGAATAAGGATTGAATCACTGTAAAAACCCAAATATCCATTTCAATCACTTGCCATGTGCTTTGATTTGTACTGTAACATGTACAGTTTTAGTACGGTAAAGTGTAAACTTCTTACTAGCATTCTCAGAAGAAAAACTCCAAATACCAGATGCATGTACCAACCAGTGGAAAACTATAAACTGATTTTGAGTAATGGGGTTTAGCTGCCTGAAATAGTCCCGACTAAAAGAACAACTACCACTTTTTGTGAGACTGAATTTGCAAGATATCTAGTTGAATCAACTCACAAAGTTTACTAAATAGCATGGAATACATCCAAGTCAAGATAAAATATAAAGATAGTTTGAGATAGAACAATCCGGTGAAAAAGGAGTAGATGTAAAATTTACAAAGAATGAAAATTCACTATGCAGATGGATAATTATAATGCTGATCCCAGAAGCCTAAAATCGGCACAAAGTTCTCCGTATAGATCATAGTGGTCCAGGAGCCTTTCGGTCTGCTAGTTAGCTGCTTAGGTCCCGCGGATCAGAGTAGAACCATCGGTTGCGGATGTTCATCTCTAGCAAGATTCCTCCATGAGTCATCACCTCGAAGAATAGCACAAAGGAATACGCTCCCCGCTACACATCGCCAGACACCGATTTGTCGACCTCCCCCCTCCCCACGCCACCACCTCATCGGACTCCTCTTCATATATATTGGCCTTGGAGCTTAGTCCCAGAATGTTGAGATGCAAGCATTGAATAGATAACTGCAATTGCACAACAAGAATGGACAACTCTGTCTTAGTGATAACAAGTTGCAAAAATGCATTATTGATAGCCCTACCGAATACGAGATGACTCATTCAGACAAGAAACTCATGGCTAATACAACATGATATCAATACAGTGCTTAAAAAATGGAGGGTGTCGCACCCGGACTTCTAAAGGATACTCGTCGTTCCGTTGAACAGTAGTAGATTGGATTACGGGGCTTACCGGCACCCGCGTCCTCTTACGAGTAGGCCAACACACGTATGTGTGACAACCAACCCCTATCTGTTCAGCGTCGACGTAAACTATCCCATAGAAATCAGGATACTTCCATTGACGTACTTCAAAACATACACACATGGTACGTCAACGGCATTGGAACAAGTGATATCACAACAGATCTCTACGACACAAAAGATAAAAATAAGTTGCAAATAGCTCTCATTAGAGCAGAGATAGCAAATTCAATCATTCAGAGGACACATGTCCCAACATATCATCATTACATCCCAGCGGAAGCATTCAACATGTCTGAGTACAGACAAGATCCAAATAGGACTAAGAGGCCGGAAACGAAAAGACGGAGCCCATCCACGAAGTCTCGGATCCTGCCCGGGTCCGCTATCTACTCGTCAGCAGTCTCGTCATACTCCACGTAGTCGCCACCATGTAGATCCTCGGAAACGTCGTCTGCGGAAACCACAGCCCCAAAGGGGTCAGTACATAAACGTACTGGCAAGCAAGACTCACAATTCACCAAAGTGTAACCCGTCAACACCCAGCACAGATGCTTTGGGTTCAACGGAAAGAAGGGGATATAAAAGATGCTGCAACTGGCTGCTCTAACCAACTACAGAACATACTACAACTTCCGGCTATCAGAAAGGAGATAAGATTGTGTATCGTAACCAAATATAGCTAACCACCAAACAAACCCATCCTGGATCTCGCCCCTTATCCAAAGAAGCAATCCGAGGATAACTCACACAGTTGAAATAATGATGGTTCAAATTATTGTGTCAATAAGCCTATTACTAGTCAAGTTGTTAATCATTGGGTGTAAGGTTGTTAATCATTAGGTTTAAGTTGTCCTGAGTACTTGTTAGCCAGTACTTTCACCAAGTAGTCCATAACCGCGGAAAACACGGCTTCTCGAGAAGATTATCCCTGCAGGGTTGCACCAATTTGGCCATACACGTATGAATAACCCGCCAGATGGGATGCCTCCCACCAAGCGGGGCACTCAACACAACTCAACTCTTCTTCACATCAAGCCCAAAGCACCTTGGGCGCACGGCTAATCGATCCCAGAAGAAAATGGACCCTCATAGCACTCTAAGAACGTGTCCCCCTATATGCCGACTACGAAAGTTTCACCCGGGTACCAAGGGCTCGCAAGATCATGCATGCAGCAAATGGAAAACCCGAACTAAATGAGGCGATTTGGACGAGATGCGAATCGAATCAAATTGAGGGGGGCGCCCATACTCGCTTCCCACATGCGGGTAGTGCGCTCATCATGGATCAGTAGACAAGACCCTTTTCCTATTAGGGTCGACACTAGCAGGCCTCAAAACCACAAAGGGCCTCCTGCCGGTGTCTTATCATCAAATTTATTATTGATAATAACATTAGCATGATTGATTGATTAAACATCGAGCCCCCAGAACATAATGGAATATAGTAACAGAAAGTAACAGGTAACAGACTCGAGCAAAACAACCTAAGCATGCTAGTAAGACACGGGCTCAAACAAAAGGTTATAGGTATGGAGGTGAGGCAATATCAGGGTTAAAGGATACATGTGATAGGTTCGTAACAGAAGCATACTAATCATGAGGGCTAGCAGAATAGACAACGGAAAGTATCGGTAACCAATGTTGAAAGGAACACGATGGTTCATGTGAGTGATAACTTGCCTGCAAACCCAGTAGTCTGGTACTGAGCTAACTCCTTAGAAGGGGTGTCGTAAGTATCGTCGGTCTCAACGTCGTCGTTTATCCGAGAAGAACCAAACAAACAACGCAGAGAACAAACAATCAATAACATGGCATAGTGCACAAACATGGGATGATGCACGACCATTTATTTGATGCATCAAAATAAACTAGTTGATGTGGTAACAACATGATTAAATGGACCCACATGCAATTTGAGTTGCACCTGAAAAGCCCATAAATTATGGTTGAATTAATTGTTTTACAACTAATCAAATTGTGTAAGTGAATTAGCATGATGCATGGATGATGATAACAACAAAATAACAATAATAGCTGCAAGTGAAAAAGGAATTTAACAAGTTTGGAAATCATTTATTAAGTTTGGAAATTTTTGGTTACTTAAAGATGTCACACTAGCATTTGTTGTTTTCATCCACTTAAATTGTTCAAAACAAATAACAAAATTCAAATTTGAAAAGAATACAAAATTTTAGTTGGATTACATGTTTCAAATATTGAAAAAGGAATTAGGATTAATTTATTATGACTTAAACAAGATTAAACAAGTTTTGAATGAATTTAAAACAAGTGTGAATTTTATTTGTACAAACATAAATTCACACTCATATATGAAACTGTTTATCCATTGAGGGCTTGAAACCTATTTATACCATGATCCCCCAAGACAAATTAGTTTACCAAGATATGATTTTAACAATATTAAATGAATTAAACAAGGTTTAAATCATTTAACCAATTTTAATTATTCAAAAACATGAAACAAATTTTATATTTGGAAAGGTGGGTTAATTTGCATGGAAAACATATTTCATTTGTTGAAATTGGATTTAAAATGAGCAAGTTATTATTTTGGCAATTTTAAATGCAATAAATAGGAAACAGTTTTTTTCAGCAATTTAATTTTTTCAAAACAGCAAACAAAAATTTAATATTTTGAAAGTACACTGAAATGTTGATTGGAAAACATATTTAGTTTGTTGAATTTGGAATTTTTATGCTCAAGTTATGAATTTTGCAAAATTAAGTGATTTAAACAAGAATTCAAATATTTCAACAATTTAAGATATTCAAAACAGTAAACAAATTTTATATTTGGATAGATCATTCAATTGGACAGAAAACATATTTAAAAAGTTAAAATTGGAGTTGGATGAATTAATTATGCATTTTACAAATTAAGATACAAATCTGCCATTTTTAACTTCTAGGGACTTGGAAAAAATTTTACAGGGGTCTAGATTAATTTACCAGGGGCCTATTGGTGATTCTGCAGTTTGTTCTGGCTCTAGAAAAACAAACAAAAAGTTGGTTTTTATTCGCAGGGGGTGGGTATCGAACCCACAACCCCCTGGTTGCGCAGCGAGTGTGTCTTAACCACTACGGTGGTGAACTGTGTTGTGATAGGAAGGCAAACAGGGGGCTTTTTTGAGGTGTGCTGTGCGCGAATTTAACAGTAAACTGAATTTCCAGCGCTAAACTGAACCTGCACTTGGTCGATGGAGTCAGATGCGAGCGACGGCACGGTTGCTTGCCGTGGGGGGGCGCCGTGGTGGAGGCGCTGTGGGGTGCGTGGGGTGGCCGGAGATGGAGGAGATGAGGGAGGGGAGTAGAGGGGAAGGGAGGGGAGGGCTCACCGAGCGGGCAGAGGAGCAGTCGGGGCGGACAGGTCGGGGAGTCGGGCGCAGGGAAGGCCGGCGACGGAGGGGATGGCGCCGGCGACGGGGGCCCTCCCGGCCACCGCCGAGGGGTGGAGGAGGTAGGGGTTCGCCGTGCCTTTCCATTCCTGGGCCCAAACCGGCCGGAGGGACGCCCGAGCGCCGGCGACCACCGGAGGAGGAGAGGCTCGGTGGTGAGGGTTCAGGTTACAGGGAAAAGAAATACAGAGATTGGGAAGATGGAGGTGGAAGAAGGATGATGGCGCTAGGGCTAGGGTTAGGTCTAGCAAGCAGAGGGGGGAGGTGGCCATGTTTTATGGGGAGGCCTAGCTCGTACGGCAAGCATCAGGTGGAGGAGGAGGATGATCGACGGTGGTGCTGATGTCGTACAGAGAGGGGAGGAAGACGACAAGGGGGAAGGGTATGGGCCAAAAGGGAGAAGTGGTCTGGGGGGAGAGAGTTGGGCCTCTCTCCTCTCTGCTGTTGCTTTTATTTTTTTTATGTTTTTTTTTTTTTTGCTGATTTGGAAATAGGAAGAGAGGGATGGTTTTGGGAGTTAGGAAAATTTTATAAAAATGTGGGTGTGTTAGTTAGGTCAACCACAACCAATTGGCAACTTTGATTTTCAAAATTTTCAAAAGAACTTGTGGTTTGCAAATTAATTCAAATTTGAATCATCTTTATATTAAGTGGTTATTGAAAACAATAATTTAATTAGGGTGGACATATATTTTTAATTGGAAGCAAAAGGTTATGATTGTTGTGTGATTTCCATAATTTTAAATTAGGTGTTGTTTTTGGTTTGATTCCCATTTAAATGATTTTGAGATTAACTGATTATTGCAAACCAATGTTAAATGGAGTGATCAAATAATTTTGATTGGAAGCATATGATTAATAATTGTGTTGCAATTTTTATAATATCCACATGGTTGCTGTTTTGGGCAATGTGATTTGAATTTGAATGTGAATTGATTCAAATGAGTTATTAAATAGAAATAACAAGTTAATGGTTCTATTTAAATAGAAACAACTAGTTGTTTTAATTGAAACTTTTATTTGGAAAATTGTAACATCACAAGGATGAAACAAAAGGTTTGAATTTTGGTTTGAAATTCAAATAGAAAACAAAGGAAAACAAATGAAAACCGTTGGAAAACAATTGAAAACAGAGGAAAACAAAAGGAAAACAAGCAAAACAAATGCAATCAACATGATGCCATGATGCAAAACATAAAATAACAGAGAGCAAACATTCTAATGGCTATTTTTCAGACTTGGGATGTTACAAAACGCCCCCCCTTGAAGGAATCGCGCCCCGAGATTCCAACTAAGAAAAGAAAAGGTCCGGAAACTTCTTGCGAAGATCCTCTTGAGCTTTGACACGTGAAACACATCGTGCACCTTGGATAGTTTTTCTGGAAGTTGAAGATGATAGGCATCCCTGGAAAGACGTCAGGGAATTTGGAAACCACCGGAACATTTTCAAGTAAAGAGAGAAGTTTTGTATTGAGGATGTATAGCTGAATAGGACTTGATTCATTTAGAGAATAGACTATCTGGAATGTGGTGATTCAGGAATGCTTCCTCGAAACAACCCCAGGTGATAGGAATGCCAGCTCTCATAGCCTGGAATCAACAATAACAACAACAACAACCTTTCTGGCCAGATAGACTTGATATTTGGGAAGTTTTGATTAGACGCCGGTAGAAGAATTGAAGTGGAAAACAACAACAAGATTTCAACGGACGAAAAGGATGTTGAGTAGAACAGGATATCAACATCGGGAAAACACGAGATCAAAACACTCCTGAGGTACTACGGAAAACCCATCCGGGCTTCTAAAGGATCAATATCTGCTGCTTAAGGAATAGAGGATTTGCTTCCGGGGCTTACACGCCTCCGTTCTAAATCGTGAGTAGGCAACATGATATATCATGTCACAACCACCTCCATTCCTATGGTCTAGTAGATATAACCATCCTAGAGAAACCAGAATACGTGAAAACCTAACTTGAAAGTTTAGATGAGAAGGGAAAAACAACGTTGCACTTCCTTACCAGAAAAGGGAGGGTGGGTGGGGAAAGAAGAAAAAGAACAGAATTCCTACTCTCACGTTTCATTTTTCCTATATAGCTACAAAATAGTTTCTAGACTCAACTGCGACCAGTAAAAAGGGATCCTACAGGCAGACAGGCTCTGATACCATTTGTCGCACCCGGACTTCTAAAGGATACTCGCCATTCCGTTGAACAGTAGTAGATTGGATTACGGGGCTTACCGGCACCCGCGTCCTCTTACGAGTAGGCCAACACACGTATGTGTGACAACCAACCCCTATCTGTTCAGCGTCGACGTAAACTATCCCATAGAAATCAGGATACTTCCATTGACGTACTTCAAAACATACAGACATGGTACGTCAACGGCATTGGAACAAGTGATATCACAACAGATCTCTACGACACAAAAGATAAAAATAAGTTGCAAATAGCTCTCATTAGAGCAGAGATAGCAAATTCAATCATTCAGAGGACACATGTCCCAACATATCATCATTACATCCCAGCGAAAGCATTCAACATGTCTGAGTATAGACAAGATCCAAATAGGCCTAAGAGGCCGGAAACAAAAAGACGGAGCCCATCCCCGAAGTCTCGGATCCTGCCCGGGTCCGCTATCTACTCGTCAGCAGTCTCGTCATACTCCATGTAGTCGTCACCATGTAGATCCTCGGAAACGTCGTCTGCGGAAACCACAGCCCCAAAGGGGTCAGTACATAAACGTACTGGCAAGCAAGACTCACAATTCACCAAAGTGTAACCCGTCAACACCCAGCACAGATGCTTTGGGTTCAACGGAAAGAAGGGGATATAAAAGATGCTGCAACTGGCTGCTCTAACCAACTACAGAACATACTACAACTTCCGGCTATCAGAAAGGAGATAAGATCGTGTATCGTAACCAAATATAGCTAACCACCAAACAAACCCATCCTGGATCTCGTCCCTTATCCAAAGAAGCAATCCGAGGATAACTCACACAGTTGAAATAATGATGGTTCAAATTATTGTGTCAATAAGCCTATTACTAGTCAAGTTGTTAATCATTGGGTGTAAGGTTGTTAATCATTAGGTTTAAGTTGTCCTGAGTACTTGTTAGCCAGTACTTTCACCAAGTAGTCCATAACCGCGGAAAACACGGCTTCTCGAGAAGATTATCCCTGCAGGGTTGCACCAATTTGGCCATACACGTATGAATAACCCGCCAGATGGGATGCCTCCCACCAAGCGGGGCACTCAACACAACTCAACTCTTCTTCACATCAAGCCCAAAGCACCTTGGGCGCACGGCTAATCGATCCCAGAAGAAAATGGACCCTCATAGCACTCTAAGAACGTGTCCCCCTATATGCCGACTACGAAAGTTTCACCCGGGTACCAAGGGCTCGCAAGATCATGCATGCAGCAAATGGAAAACCCGAACTAAATGAGGCGATTTGTACGAGATGCGAATCGAATCAAATTGAGGAGGGCGCCCATACTCGCTTCCCACATGCGGGTAGTGCGCTCATCATGGATCAGTAGACAAGACCCTTTTCCTATTAGGGTCGACACTAGCAGGCCTCAAAACCACAAAGGGCCTCCTGCCGGTGCCTTATCATCAAATTTATTATTGATAATAACATTAGCATGATTGATTGATTAAACATCGAGCCCCCAGAACATAATGGAATATAGTAACAGAAAGTAACGGGTAACAGACTCAAGCAAAACAACCTAAGCATGCTAGTAAGACACGGGCTCAAACAAAAGGTTATAGGTATGGAGGTGAGGCAATATCAGGGTTAAAGGATACATGTGATAGGTTCGTAACAGAAGCAAATAATCATAGGGCTAGCAG
Organism: Alopecurus myosuroides; assembly: GCA_028641055.1. Classification (NCBI taxonomy): domain Eukaryota; kingdom Viridiplantae; phylum Streptophyta; class Magnoliopsida; order Poales; family Poaceae; genus Alopecurus; species Alopecurus myosuroides. The sequence goes on from CM054058.1 coordinate 22,743,295, forward strand.
AATAGAAAACGGAAAGTATCGGTAACCAATGTTGAAAGGAACATGATGGTTCATGTGAGTGATAACTTTCCTGCAAACCCAGTAGCCTGGTACTGAGCTAACTCCTTAGAAGGGGTGTCGTAAGTATCGTCGGTCTCAACGTCGTCGTTTATCCGAGAAGAAGCAAACAAACAACGCAGAGAACAAACAATCAATAACATGGCATAGTGCACAAACATGGGATGATGCATGACCATTTATTTGATGCATCAAAATAAACTAGTTGATGTGGTAACAACATGATTAAATGGACCCACATGCAATTTGAGTTGCACCTGAAAAGCCCATGAATTATGGTTGAATTAATTGTTTTACAACTAATCAAATTGTGTAAGTGAATTAGCATGATGCATGGATGATGATAACAACAAAATAACAATAATAGCTGCAAGTGAAAAAGGAATTTAACAAGTTTGGAAATCATTTATTAAGTTTGGAAATTTTTGGTTACTTAAAGATGTCACACTAGCATTTGTTGTTTTCATCCACTTAAATTGTTAAAAACAAATAACAAAATTCAAATTTGAAAAGAATACAAAATTTTAGTTGGATTACATGTTTCAAATATTGAAAAGGGAATTAGGATTAATTTATTATGACTTAAACAAGATTAAACAAGTTTTGAATGAATTTACAACAAGTGTGAATTTTATTTGAATTTATTTGTTCAAAACATAAATTCAAACTCATATTTGAAAATTTTATACTTTGAGGGCTTGAAAACATATTTTGCATGTTCCAAAAGAAATTAGTTTGACCAAGTTATGATTTTAACAATATTAAATGAATTAAACAAGGTTTAAATCATTTAACCAATTTTAATTATTCAAAACATGAAACAAATTTTATATTTGGAAAGGTGGTTTAATTTTGCATGGAAAACATATTTCATTTGTTGAAATTGGATTTAAAATGAGCAAGTTATTATTTTGGCAATTTTAAATGCAATAAATAGGAAACAGTTGTTTTCAGCAATTTAATTTTTTCAAAACAGCAAACAAAATTTATATTTGGAAAGTACATGAAAAGTTGATTGGAAAACATATTTAGTTTGTTGAATTTGGAATTTTTATGCTCAAGTTATGAATTTTGCAAAATTAAGTGATTTAAACAAGAATTCAAATATTTCAACAATTTAAAATATTCAAAACAGTAAACAAATTTTATATTTGGATAGATCATTCAATTTGGGACAGAAAACATATTTAAAAAGTTAAAATTGGAGTTGGGATGAATTAATTATGCATTTTACAAATTAAGATACAAATCTGCCATTTTTTAACTTCTAGGGACTTGGAAAATATTTTACAGGGGTCTAGATTAAGTACCAGGGGCCTATTGGTGATTCTGCAGTTTGTTCTGGCTCTAGAAAAACAAAACAAAAAGTTGGTTTTTATTCGCAGGGGGTGGGGATCGAACCCACAACCCCCTGGTTGCGCAGCGAGTGGCTTAACCACTACGGTGCTGAACTGTGTTGTGATAGGAAGGCAAACGGGGGGGTTTTGAGGTGTGGCTGTGCGCGAATTTTAACTGTAACTGAATTTCCTGCGCTAACTGAACCTGCACTTGGTCGATGGAGTCAGATGCAGCGACGGCACGGTTGCTTGCCGGTGGGGGCGTCGTGGTGGAGGCGCTGTGGGGTGCGTGGGGTGGCCGGAGATGGAGGAGATGAGGGAGGGGAGTAGAGGGGAAGGGAGGGGAGGGCTCACCGAGCGGGCAGAGGAGCAGTCGGGGCGGACAGGTCGGGGAGTCGGGCGCAGGGAAGGCCGGCGACGGAGGGGATGGCGCCGGCGACGGGGGCCCTCCCGGCCACCGCCGAGGGGTGGAGGAGGTAGGGGGTCGCCGTGCCTTTCCATTCCTGGGCCCAAACCGGCCGGAGGGAGGCCCGAGCGCCGGCGACCACCGGAGGAGGAGAGGCTCGGTGGTGAGGGTTCAGGTTACAGGGAAAAGAAATACAGAGATGGGGAAGATGGAGGTGGAAGAAGGATGACGGCGCTAGGGCTAGGGTTAGGTCTAGCAAGCAGAGGGGGGAGGTGGCCATGTTTTATGGGGAGGCCTAGCTCGTACGGCAAGCATCAGGTGGAGGAGGAGGATGATCGACGGTGGTGCTGATGTCGTACAGAGAGGGGAGGAAGACGACAAGGGGGAAGGGTATGGGCCAAAAGGGAGAAGTGGGCTGGGGGGAGAGAGTTGGGCCTCTCTCCTCTCTGCTGTTGCTTTTATTTTTTTATGTTCTATTATTTTTTTTTGCTGATTTGGAAATAGGAAGAGAGAGATGGTTTTGGGAGTTAGGAAAATTTTATAAAAATGTGGGTGTGTTAGTTAGGTCAACCACAACCAATTGGCAACTTTGATTTTCAAAATTTTCAAAAGAACTTGTGGTTTGCAAATTAATTCAAATTTGAATCATCTTTATATTAAGTGGTTATTGAAAACAATAATTTAATTAGGGTGGACATATATTTTTAATTGGAAGCAAAAGGTTATGATTGTTGTGTGATTTCCATAATTTTAAATTAGGTGCTGTTTTTGGTTTGATTCCAATTTAAATGATTTTGAGATTAACTGATTATTGCAAACCAATGTTAAATGGAGTGATCAAATAATTTTGATTGGAAGCATATGATTAATAATTGTGTTGCAATTTTTATAAGATCCACATGGTTGCTGTTTTGGGCAATGTGATTTGAATTTTAATGTGAATTGATTCAAATGAGTTATTAAATAGAAATAACAAGTTAATGGTTCTATTTAAATAGAAACAACTAGTTGTTTTAATTGAAACTTTTATTTTGAAAATTGTAACATCACAAGGATGAAACAAAAGGTTTGAATTTTGGTTTGAAATTCAAATAGAAAACAAAGGAAAACAAATGAAAACAGTTGGAAAACAATTGAAAACAGAGGAAAACAAAAGGAAAACAAGCAAAACAAATGCAATCAACATGATGCCATGATGCAAAACATAAAATAACAGAGACAAACATTCTAATGGCTATTTTTCAGACTTGGGATGTTACAGAGGGAAATGTCTATAGGACCATATCTAGCTACCGTAATGACGACAATAAACCTACGGTATCAGTACAAGTATCACACCACATTCCTTTGAAAACCAAACAATAACATTGTAATGTTGCGAAGATGCATCAAGTGCATTCAAGTGTAATTCTTTATTAACTAATTCATCCTAAAACAAATTGGAACGAAATCCTTGAGCAGAGTAAATACAATACCTCTGCTTCCTTGAAGCAATCAGCTAGCGTTGCTACCGTGGTCGACGAGGGTGTGCTAGGCGTCCTGGTCCTCCGCCGACAGCCGTGTGCGCCAGTCCCGTGTCCGCGGCGCTTGCGTACACGACCAGATGTTTCCGTACATGTTTTACCTTTTTATACCACATGTTTCTAGACATGGTTTAGTTTTACTGTGTAGATTTATGTGTATCTTAACATTAAAACATGTCTACGTACGTATTGTCTAGAAAATGTCTACGTACGGAGTGAGTAATAATTTTTCTAAAGATTGCGCGACTTCACACTATCGAAATCCGTCCGATATTTTCTTGTATCGTCATGCTTGCAGAGTGAAGTCTCAACGGTTCAAAGAATTAAGGAGATCGGCAGAGAAATAACGAAAAGAAAAAACTCTAGGAAAAGTAACACTTTATAAAGACAAAGTCTGCCACTAATGATGAGCCTTGGCTTCTCTTAGGCGAATTCAACCTCATCTATCAAGCTGTGGATAAGAACAACTCGAATCTTAACTTAAGGCTGATGGGTCTTTTCCGCAACGCGCTCAATGCTTGCAGCCTCAAAGAGCTCCCACCTCAGAACCGGAAGTACACTTGGAGCAATGAGAGGGATGACCCAACTCTTGTAAGGCTCGACAGGGTCTTTTGCAACCCGACCCGGGACATCCTCTTCGGAACCACACGTTGAATGCCATGTCATCTTCTCTGTCTGTTCACTGCCCGCTTATCCTCTCTGACCCGGGAGGGCCCCCATCGCCAAGATGCTTTAAGTTCGAGAACTTCTCGGTTGACATGCCTGGCTTCTTCGACACGATGGCCTCCGCTTGGGCCGAGCCCACTTCTCACACTCAGCCAGTGCATGTTCTCAACCACAAGCTTAAACTAACGGGGCGGCGCTTACGCTCCTGGAGCCGGGGGATTTTCTCCGCCGCCAAGTTTCAGCTTACCATGGGCCTCGAGGATACCCTTCAGCTTGACATGGCGCAAGACTTCAGAACCCTCTCCCCGGAGGAAGCTGATCTCCGCTCCAAGCTCAAGTGTAGGGTCATTGCCCTTACGGTGCTCCAGCGATCGAGAAAGCGTCAGACCTCGAGAATCACAAACATACGAGAAGGGCATGCCTGCACTAAATACTTCCACCTAAGGGTAAACTCCCGGCGCCGCAGAAACCACATATCTAGGTTGGTCACCCCGAGCGGTTGCACCATCTCTCACGAGGCCAAGGAGCAGACCATTCTCTGCCACTTTACGGATTTCATGGGGCGGCCGGATGCCCGCGCCCTCGACTTCAACTGGGAGGCCCTCAATGTGACACCCTCCGATCTTGCGCACCTGGGTGTTCCCTTCTCTTCCGAGGAGATCAAAGCTGCTGTGGGGATGCTTCCTTGTGACAAGGCGCCTGGCCCGGATGGTTTTACCGGGATCTTCTTCACCCGTTGCTGGAGCATCATCTCGCATGACCTTATGCGGATTGCCAATGCCTTCTCGACCGGTCAAGCTAACAACCTCCAGATCCTCTACATTGCTCTGGTCACCCTCATTCCAAAGAAAGACGGTGCGGAGACGATTAAAGACTTCAGGCCCATTAGCCTCATTCATGGTGTGACAAAGATTATTTCCAAGGCTCTCGCCCTCAGACTAAGGCCTGAGATGAATGACCTTGTCTCAAACTGCCAGAGCGCCTTTATCAAAACCAGAAGCATTCATGATAACTTCATGTATGTGCGGCGGGTCAGCAGGAAGCTCCACTCCAATAGGTCTCCCGCCCTGCTGGTGAAACTCGACATAACCAAGGCATTCGACACCGTGCGACGTGACTTCCTCTTACAGCTGTTGCGCCGTCTTGGATTCCCAAACTCCTATAGGGCTTGGATTGCTCACTTTCTCTCAGCCTCATCATCTAGAGTTCTCCTTAATGTCATCTCTGGGCCTTCTATCTGGCATGGAAGAGGTCTTCGTCAAGGTGACCCTCTGTCACCACTGCTCTTTGACCTTGATATGGACCCTATGCAACGGTTCTACAGCTCGCGACTGAGTCCAACCTTTTGTCTCGCCTCCCTGGAAGGTCCACCACCTTGCGAGTTTCCATGTATGACAACGATGCAATCATCTTCCTGAGGCCTCTCCGAGAGGACGTTAAGAATCTCGCCATCCTCCTGGAGAATTTTGGGCAGGTAACTGGCTTATGCACCAACATTTCCAAGAGCAGCATCGCTCCTATCAGATGTGAGAACCTGGACCTCGATTTCATCCCTCACGACTTCGAAGCCGCCAGAGTCGACTTCCCCATCTCCTACTTGGGCCTCCCCCTCGCCCTCGGCAGGCTCAGAAAAGTGGACGTCCAACCCATCTTGGATAAAACCTCTAACAAGATGGCTGCTTGGCAAAGTCGCTTCATTGCCATGGCAGGGAGGGCCAAGCTGATCAAATCAACCTTGTCGTCCTACCCAATCCATCTACTCACGGCCCTCAAGATTAGTAAAAGCTCCATCAAGACCTTCAACAAGAAATGCAGAAGTTTTCTCTGGGCAGGAAATGAAGAGGTCTCCGGCGGGCAATGTAAGGTTGCCTGGGCCCGCGTCTGCCGCCCTAAGGTCTTGGGCAGGCTGGGAATTTTGGATACAGAAAAGTTTGCCAGGGCACTCAGGCTATGCTGGTTGTGGCACCTTTGGAAATCCCCGCATAAGCCTTGGGTTGGTCTGCCAATCCCATGTGATGACATAGACCACCAGCTCTTCTCTTCCTGCACCTCGATTTCTATTGGAGATGGAAACACTGCCAAATTCTGGAAATCCGGCTGGATGGACGGAAAGCCTCTTCAGCTCGTTACGCCTTTGCTCTACGCCTCCTCCAGTCGCAAAAACAAGACAGTGGCGCAGGCCCTCTCTCAGAATGCTTGGATGCTGGATCTTCGACCAGAGGAGCTCACCCGTAACCACTTAGCGGAGTTCGTTATGTTGTGGCACAAGCTGCAGACGGTCACCCTTGCCCCTGGAACACCTGACGATATAAGATGGAATCTTAACGCCAGCGGCCTTTACACCTCAGCCTCTGCTTACAAGGCACAATTCTTTGGCACTATCCCCGTGGCCTTCGATAAGCTTGTCTGGGACGCCTGGGCGCCTCCCAGATGCAAGATCTTCGCTTGGCTCGCTCTTCAAAATAGGCTTTGGACGGCGGACCGTCTGGCCACTAGGGGATGGCCCCATGAGCCCTTGTGCCAGCTCTGCAAGGTCTTACCGGAATCAGCGGAACACCTGCTCTTCCGCTGCCGCTTCTCCGCTAGGATTTGGAAGGCAATGGCCTCTTGGCTAGGAGATGCGACCCTTTTCCAAGTGGGGCCTTCTTCCTCTGGCGCGAAAGACATCTGGAAGCATTTCTCCTCTCATGGGGGTTTCCAACAAAGGGGCTTAGATCAATCACCGCCCTCGTTTGCTGGGAAATTTGGAAGGAAAGAAATGCCCGCGTTTTTAACAAGACGACATCCATGCCTTCGGCTCTCATCGCTCGCATCAAAGAGGAAGGCCGGGCTTGGATCGCTGCCGGTGCTAAACACTTCGCTCAGTTGGTACCTTGATTTGTTCGTTACGTGTTGTGTAGTCTTTCCCCTGTGATGTAATAGCTTTGTTGTTGGCTTAGCCACTATGTTTTATATTCCTCTTAATCAATGAAAAGGCAGAGCTCCTGCCCCGTTTCAAAAAAAAAAAAAAAGACTCGGCAGAGAATCTGAACACGTATCCTCAATTCACCCGTTGTGCTTGACGGGAAGGGGACGACTCATCCTTCCAGTGCCCACTAACCAAGCTCTTATCTATGCTATATCATTCACACGTATCGTTCGGCAAAGTTTTAACACACTTTTTTTTGCTAGTGTTTCCTTCTGGCCAATTTTCCAACATATATTTTTATCTCACCAATCTCTTATCTCTATCTCTACTATATCTATAACTAGAAGATACCCCGCGCGTTGTTAGACAACATACAGGACCAAGCTCTTATCTCTATCTCTACTATATCTCACCAAGTTCTTATCTGTATCTCTACTATATCGCTTTAAAAAAACCAAATTTATAAGAGATGTGATCGTTACGTTTTCTAATTAAATATGAAAAATTCTATTGATCATAGTACATACATTTTAATTATTAATATGAATAATTGGATGGTTTAAGAAATGAATGATGTGTAGTCTGCATGTAGTGACTAATAAAAATTAGTGGAGATGACATGGACAGTTGATTGGCTAGAATAATTAATGATGTGGATAACTTGCATGTTGAGATAGAAAAATCATTAATGCATTTTAGTGGGGTTTTGCTTTATATCACCGGTAGAAAATAGGCCTTTAGTCCCGGTTCGCAAAGGCCATTAATCCCGGCCGTGCAACCGGGACTAAATATGCGCGACTAAAGGCCCCCCCTTTAGTCGCACATCTTACGAACCGGAACTAAAGACCCGTCACGTGGGCAGCTGGCGTGCGCCGGAGGCCATCCCTTGCAGACAATAACAACGATCTAGTCCAACTTGAATTCCAATCATAAAATAAAGGAATTTGCTTTGGTTGTTTGCTTTGCACTTCGGCCCCATTGTGTTAATACCCTCCAGTGTCAACCATTAGTCGATAACAGAATGAAATGCCACAATTAAGTTGAAAAAGAGAGTCATTAAAAAGAGGCATGCTTGAAAAAGGGCATGGTTCTCTCTAGTTAGTGGAAGAGTGTACAACATAGGGATTGGTATCAGTCACACATTTAGGAAAGAAAGTGAAAAGGTTCAGTGATCACATAGAATTTTTTTTTAGGCTAGATCTCTTTTCAATCAAGTCAAAGAGGTTGGGACATAAATTTAGATGGCTCAAGGGTTTCTGAGTTCATCAGGTGTGCTCGTGCCTGAAATGCTTTGAACAAGAAGCTAGTCAGAAAAAGGGGCACGCAGCTACGCGATTCTAACTGCTCTTGGTTTTGTAACTCACTGCTCTTGGTTTTCTACGTGGGAGTTGGTCCGGATAACATATCTTAACGAGGGAGGGCCAAGGCATCCATCGGTCAAAAAGCTAGCGGTTCGACTCTTGCTTGAGTTTGATAGGTGAGATATTTATTTAAAGACAGCTGGAGGTACGTTCTATTTCTTTTCCTTTGTTTTATTCTGGCTTTCTTGTGTACTAGCTTGGTTTGGCTGGCACCTTCTCACCCCCTACGAGTCGTCCGGCGGAAAACTGTTTCTGAGTGGGGTAAAAGAACTTGGAATCGTCGATCTCTTCCTTCAAGATTGAGATGAATCGATGTCGGTCGATGGTGGGTGTGCCTGCCAGTTGGACAGAATGTACGAAGGTAGTTCGCGTTCGTCAGGTTACTCGAAAGCATAAGTTAGATCAGTGCTTGCTATTAAGTAACTAGTCGACTCTGTTCTAGGGTGCCGGTGCCAAAGTACTCTTCAGCTGAAGAACTCTCTTTGGGACAAGGGCATCATCAAAGCAAAGAAATCAGAAGAAGAAGCAGTCAGTAATGCAATGCGAGACAAGTGTCATGTTTTTTTTTCAAATAAATTTTAATAACCGAGGCCACCTGGCCTAAAGGAGTGATAAAATGTTCCGAGGAGGGAACATGAGAATCTCTATTTTATTCAATAATAAAAGGGAGTGGTCTTCTATCTTCTCGGCTTCTTCTTGACTGGCTGAGAGTGGATAGAAAGTCGGGAATCTTTCCCTTTTTTCCCAAAACGGTTGCTGACTTTGTACAACTCCGTAGGGCGCGCTACGGCAACACAGCCTACGCTTGCTGCTTGCTGGTTTTTCCATCATCCAATCCACAACTTGAACTGCTACTTTCAGCTTCTGTTGATGCTTAGGATGTTGCCGTTGTTGCTGTTGCTGTCTCTGCTGGCACTGAGGCTTCAGCTGGTTCCTGAGGAAAGACAGTAGAGGTTGTCTTTCTTTTCCTGAGAGGAGAAGAGTGTGTTGAGGTTTGTTTATCAGCGGAAAGGATTCGGGATAACCAGGCCTAGCAGAAGCTCCATCTCTTGCTTGCTGTCTACCGATTTTTGATAGTGAGTGCCCCTGCCTGCTGAGTGGAAAGTTTCTCTTTTCGATAGACTGTTTTTGGTCATTTGACGGATATAAATTCGTATTTATCTCCACTTACTAAATAGGGGGTGCGGAAGGGTGAAAAGTCTAGGGATCAGTTCAAAAGAAGCTACAGGAACAGATAAACTAAGAGCCAACCAGACAAGCAGGTGTTCACACCCAATACTGAGTTAGACAGCTTTGCTGACTTGAATGAGGATTCTCAATCCCAACCTGGCACTATCTCAAGCCTCTGTTGATGAAGTGATTAATGGTCTCTCGACGCGCCCTAGTATACTCTACTTGTTCACCTGTGTCGGTTTGGGGTACGGTCAGTTCACCGGGAGGATCGCCCTCCCAATTCGAAGTTTTTTCCTGGAAGTTACGGAGGAGGAGAAGTAGAAGACAGGCAGGATGATAAGTTCAATTAAAGATTTCTCTCTGCGGGAATACCTTCCCGGGAAGGTAAGATCATCAATAGTAGGATGCTGCACCCTACTCATCTCAGCCTCTTAGAGCAAGGTACTAGTTACTGTTGATTGTGAAAGTCTCGATAGAACAGAAAGAGCCAAAGGTCAGGCCTTCGGGTCTACTTTGATTCTGATTCTGTAGGCCGTTCCACTTGGGCTTCCTGCTTTCAAGCAATCCTTTAGCTCCACTCCAGTCCTTACCGATGAACATACTTTTTAACTACCCGGATGGGAAGGTATGTATCGGGACAAGATGGTTGGTGAGGTGGGCACAAACACTTTTCATTCCAATCCCTATCGTTGTGGTTGGACCAGACTACATGCCAAGACCGTTTCTCCTTTCTCTTTTCGGGAGCAGAGCTGAAAAAGATGGACAGTAACGATCGCGTAATATCAATTTATCGGCCTCGTCATCGAAACGATTCATTTCTAGTTGATCCATTTTGTAAGGTCGTTCAGAAGCAAAGGCCTACTACTCTACTATTAAGCCGTTCTGCCAATCATTATTTGTTACATCATATTGCCAAGGCCTCCCAAGAAGAATATGGCTGGCATCCATATCAACAACATCGCACAACACATTTGAGCGAGAGGTCCTATTTATTAAGTTGCAATGGCGAGTATCTTTGGACCCCAAAGAGTTGTATAAGTTGGAAAATGGAGATTTGCCTGTGGCGGGAGGACCTTTAGTCCCGGTTTTTGACACGAACCGGGAATACAGGCTATTTCGTTATTTCTTTAATTCATTTGGGTTTTTAATTATTTTTCACTCCAATTTTTCACTCCGTTTCTTTCAGAATTTTTATTATTTGCTTAGTGTCTAACTACAATTATCTCTAGTCAAATTACTTACTCGTGGTCAAACTTCCCGCTCGGTCACCCATCCTGCCACTACTCTAGCACTAGCACGCTTAACTTCCGAGTTCCATCCCGTCCCGCATCCAAGTGTTTCGCACGCATGTATGTGATACTAGTATCATATCAATCCTATTAACATGTTCGTCGATGTCACATTTCTTTATTGTCTGAATTTAAAATAAATCTTTTAATAAACAAAAGTAATGATGTAATTAACAATTTTGAATAAATAAATAAACATTAACTTTTTAATTTGTATTATTTCTAAAAAATATTCAGAAAAATAAAACTAATTTATTTTAAAATCTTAAAAATACAAATAATATATCAAAATATTCAGAAAAATAAAACTAATTCATTTTAAAATCTTAAAATACAAAGAATATATCAAAATATTCAGAAAAATGGGAGTAACACACTAAGATTATTTCTCTCAACATGTAAGGTATACACCTCATCAAGTATCTTTGAACAATCATAGCCTGCCACCTATGCAAATCCTTGCCACCTAATCAAGTCCGCCACGTAATGAGAAAGAAGCACGCTACGAGCCACACAGACACATGTCTTCCTTCGCATTATCTTTCCATTTATTACCTATTGATCTTCCCTCACACTGTTCACCCTCGTCCTCACAATTGCTCCCGCACCGGAGAATCTTCCACGAGATTGATGGGGCAGGTATGAAGTCTCTCGTGTAGACATCCATGTCCTGCTGGTACCGGGTGTGCTCGCCGGGACACTTCTGCATCCCTCGTCGTTGTCCGTGGCCTGCTTCAGTTCTTCCATCCCCCTCCTTGATCTTCCTAATTCCCAATTCCTAATCTTTATACTATGGGTCTTCTATACTTGATTTATCTGCTGCCCTGTTAAGTCTCGTTATTTTTTTGCTCAAGTTTCTGATTCGTAGGACGGATGTGTCTCATTTTCAGTACGCAAATTCTTTGTTGGTGTCTTCTACGGTACCTTTTACTACTCTGATAATATGACTAGTATGTTTTAATCTAACGGCTAACAGAGATTAGGCCCAGCAAGCCCAGTAAGTTATAATTATGTGGAACAAATATTGATGAGGAAGAGCCCATGCATCGAGGAGCAAAAACACTTTGAGCCGACGCGGCAGCCTCCCAAGCAAGCGCGCCGTCACCCATGCACTCGCGCCGCCGCCAGCAACCCCTCTCTCGTCTTCAAGTTTTGCCTGCAAGCCACCTCTGTCGATTGCGGACGACGAGCGAGCGCGCCGCCGCCGCTTGACACAGGAGGTCGCATCCGACTACCACCGCCGCCACCACACCTATAGAGACCATCGAGTCACGGGGGAGACTAATTTGGTGGCCGTCGGAGCCCCGTTCTTCACGAACCTGCTCCTGCTGCCGGCATGGTCCCTAGTCTCGATCAGCCTAGTCGGCTACAAACGCCATCTGAGCACTGCTCAAGCTGTGCATATGGTCACGTCTCAAGATTACCTTCTCATCGACATGGGCAAAGCATGCGTGCGACAGCTCCCGTCCAATGCGAAGAACAATATCAGCATTCTTCTGTACGCATTCTTTCGTTTCATCCTCAATACACCCTCGTGACCACACAAAGAATGGGCCGCACCATGTCTATTTCCTCCATTGAAAAGTCTGTACACCGTGCTCTCTCAGGCTCGAGGAGCTTCCGAACAAGATAAATGGCACTGTGCACGACGCGAGCCGAGGAAGAGATCACTGCTCTGAAGATCTCCTACCTCAAGAGTGAGCAAAGGATCCAACATCATTGTCATGGACTCGTTAGTGCGCCGACAGACTATGCTCTGCATTTGTCGATAATTCTGGTGGTCGAAGCCATAAAACTGTCGCGGGTACTTTCGGTGGCCGTTGTACAGTTTTTGACGGCTTGGTCGAGTTCAATCCGGATGACTTGCATGTACCAACCAGTGGAAAACTATAAACTGATTTTGAGTAATGGGGTTTAGCTGCCTGAAATAATCACGGCTAAAAGAACAAATACCACTTTTTGTCAGACTGAATTTGCAAGATATCTAGTTGAATTAGCTCATAAAGTTTACTAAACAGCATGGAATACATCCAAGTCAAGATAAAATATAAAGATAGTTTGAGATAGAACAATCCGGTGAAAAAGGAGTAGATGTATAATTTAGAAAGAAAGAAAATTCACTATGCAGATGGATAATTATAATGCTGATCCCAGAAGCCTAAAATCGGCACAAGGTTGCTTAGGTCTGCTAGTTAGTTGCTTAGGTCCCGCGGATCATAGTGGTCCAGGAGCCTTTCAGTCTGCTAGTTAGTTGCTTAGGTCCCGCGGATCAGAGTAGAACCATCGGTTGCGGATGTTCATCTCTAGCAAGATTCCTCCATCAGTCATCACCTCGAAGCGGAGCACAAAGGAATACGCTCCCCGCTACACCTCGCCAAGCACCGATTCGTCGACCTCCTCCCCTCCCCACGCCACCACCTCATCGGACTCCTCTTCATATATATTGGCCTTGGAGCTCAGTCCCAGAATGTTGAGATGGAAGCATTTAACAGATAACTGCAGTTGCACAACAAGAATGGACAACTCTTTCTTAGTGATAATAAGGTGCAGACATGCATTATTGATAGCCCTACCTAATACGAGATGACTCATTCAGACAAGAAACTCATGGCTAATACAACATGATATCAATACAGTGCTTCAAAACAATGGAGGGAAATGTCTATAAGACCATATCTAGCTATCGTAATGACGAGAGTAAACCTACGGTATCAGTACAAGTATCATACCACATTCCTTTGAAAACCAAACAATAACATTATATTGTTGCGAAGCTGCATCAAGTGCATTCAAAGTGTAATTCTTTATCAACTAATTCATCCTAAAACAAATTGGAACGGAATCCTTGAGCAGAGTAAATACAATACCTCTGCTTCCTTGATGCAATCAGCTAACGTTGCTACCGCGGTCGACGAGGGTGTGCTAGGTGTCCTGGTCCTCCGCCGACAGCCGTGTGCGCCAGTCCCGTGTCCGCGGCGCTTGCACACACGACCAGATGCTTCCGTACATGGTGACCACGCAGCACAGCCACGACAACGGACCTCGGCGTGTCGACGGCCTAGGACGACGTCTCTGAAACTTCAGCCCGCGGTCAACGAGCATGCCCTGGGCGTTCCGGTCCTTGGCCGACAGCGGCGTGCGACAGTCCCGCGCCCGCGCTTGCGAACACGACAAGATGGTCCGCACATGGAGACCACGCACCACAGCCATGGCAACGGACCTCAGCGCGTCGGGCCTAAGATAAGATGACATCTCTGAAACCTCACGACTTTGCCCTCCAACGTCGCCCGCCACTTGCCCCCGGCAACCGCCAACCTCGCACGACGCGCGCGGCCCCCAGTACCCGACAGCGGGAAGGTGGGATGGGGGGCCTCGTCAAGGTCGGCCACCAGAACGCGACCGCGACACGGAGGCGATGGCAACGAGTACCTCTGCTTCGTCGTCGGAGGCGTGGACCAGCTAGGGTTCCATATGGTTGAAATTGGAGATTCCTAGCTGATAGATGAACCACCACCTTTTTTTTGCGTTCCAGTAATTTGTTCTTGGCCTGGCACAAATCAAACGTATTGGGCTCAGAATTAACGATTTTTTTCTTGGGCCAACACCCCTCTACCATATTGGGCCAGATCCCATTTGCTGGAGGTGCGGATTTTGCACCAGTATGAAACATACTGGTCACACTTTTACCACCGGTATGAAATGTTTTCAGCCTTAGGATCGACGAAAATAAATGGCTGTGGTTCATTTGAGGGTGTTAGAGAATACTGTTCTATCTGTAAACTTGTCTTTTTTCCCATGTGATATTTTCAGTTCCTACAGAGAATCATGATACAGATGATGTTCTCAGCATGGAGTCGATGACATAGGTCTTAACTCTATGAACCTATGTTCCTGTGGGCAGTCGCTTTTTGTGTCTATTACTCTCTTAAATAAACCGATTATTGATAAAATTTTGCTCTCTTGTTCCATTTTCAGTCCGAGTTATCATGTCTATACTATGCATTGTGAAGTTTCTTACAATCAAATGTATATACCTCTAGGCCAAGAAGCCAAATTCCAGCCCGTGTTGTACCAGCTGATTGGACTTCAGTTTTTCCTTTTCTTATATCAGGTCATCAATCTAATGGTATTTATTGTGCTCCATGACTACATCATTTTGACTGCACGCTTCAAATTATCATTGCATGTTGATGGCGTTGAGATGGATTGCACATAAATATTTAGTCTTTATCGTTCCAAGTTTACCATGCCCAAACAAGCGCACCAATATGGCCCTACTCTTTTTTTTCCCGTGGATGCAGTTCAATTGTTGTCATGTTCACATCATAAACCGTAGGAGCACCCATGGTTTGTTCATTCGTATGATGACATTTTTTTCTTCTTCATCTGATTATGTAGGAAAGGAGTCGCCAGAGACTAAATTATTGCTTTCCCATTACCAATGTTTGCTTTTTAGCCTAGCAACATTGTTAGTTTGACAAACCTTGAAACTTTATAAAATTAAATATTATTATGGTTGTCGACAGGGAAGAGTTGTATTCCTTTCAGATATGTTTTCTTCATGCAATTAATTGAAATAATTAGTTACTTATAGTTCATCGTGCTATCATTATTTTGGGCAGCTCACAAGATCTAAACATGATAGCACAAAGTGGAGAGACTACCATCTAGCTACTGCTATGGTCCCCTAGTCCGTGGATGAACTACTCCTGCATCAGTCCAGAGGCAGACATGGCGGTGTAGAGCCCTCCGGTGATGATTCCCCTCTCCAGTAGGGTGCCGGAAATAGCTTCATAACCCTCCCGGACTAGGGTTAATGATGGCGGCGGCGGCTGGATTTTCGTGGAATATCGATCAAGTATTTAGGTTGTTTGGGGGCAGATGGAATATATAGGTGAAAGGGCGGCGTCGGTGGCCACCCGAGGGGCCCACGCCTCAACTTTTTTAACATATATCTCATGGATATTGTCAAGGGAAAATAATGCAATAAGTCAAATATATCATTATATAACAACTACTATACCAAAGTCCACACTAGTGTTTTCTTGTGGAGATAGAAAGAAGTAGGAAAACTGACTCAACAATAAAGTAAACGAAAGGACCATCGCAGAGGGAAGCACGGATTAAATCATGTGCTAGAGCTTTTAAGTTATGAAAAACATATAGAGAGAGCATAAAATCTTTGCTATCACAAACCATAGATAACCGAATCCTAGGGTGTCTTCCAACAATCACATACCATGGAGGAGTGCCTATTTTTGGGGGTAGGTGTCATTTTTATTACTTGTATTTCGTTATCTCTTCGCCGAACTAGTGCACATATACAACTGACAAGTGTATTAGGTGTGTTGGGAACATAAGGGATTTCTTGTATTCTAATTGCAGGGTTGCTTGAGAGTAATACCTTTGACCTCTTCATCCTTGAGCTCGATAAACCTTGGGTAATCCACTTAAGGAAAACTTGCTACCGTTCTACAAACCTCTGCACTTGCATGCGCAACACTGTCTACAAGAATAGAAGCGTGCGTACACATTAGCCACCGCCGCAGCAAGTTGATCAACAGAGACTCGCTTCGCACTATATGACTGCGATACACGTGCTCCATGCCCTGCCCTCTGCATAGTCTGCTGCGACAGCAGGTTGAAGAATCGGCACCGCATCACCATTTCCTAGTTGCGGCACGACCGGTATCACTGATGACAGCACATAATGCGCCCTCCCGGCGCCGTGTCTAAAGCCATAGGGAGGAAACACCTGATTGCCTAAACCTCCTCTTCCTCTACCGAAGTTTCCACGACCAAAATCATATCGCTGTCGACCACAGAAACCTCCATTGTTCTGATTCTGATTCCGGTCTTGATTCTTGAACCCTGGGCCGGCGTGAAACGCGAGCTGTGTGTTCCCGCCGCCGTTACCATCAATCCCATCGGGCGGTGCCACTCCTTGCACAAAATTCGGACTAAACCCGGCGATGGGAGGGCCTCCTCGATCCTGGCCAAGCCCGTTTCATCTTTGCACCACACCACCACTAGTTAAAACAGGGGCACTAGTCCCGGTTGGTAAGGCCCATTTGTCCCAGTTGTGCAACCGGGATGGGCCAGCCGGGACGAATGCCCCTCCCTCATTGGAACCGGTTCTGCCAGGACCCGGGACAAATGGGGCGTACCACGTGGCGAACCTGGCCAGGTCTATTAGTCCCGGTTCTTAACACGAACCGGGATGCATGCCCCTTCTGTCGCGGTAGTTTTTTTTTATGTTTTGTGTTTATTATTTTCCTTTTTATGTTTTGCGATCCCCAGACCTCCCGGTGGCCCCTCCCTGTATCCCAGGAGAAGAGATTAGCCCGGTGGCCCTTCCCCGGACCTCTCGAATCCCACGAGAAGAGAGGAGCCTCGGTGGCCCCTCCCCGGAGCTCCCGGATCCCACGAGTGAATTCGTAATACATATATATAGCAAAAGAAGGAACACTTATATTACAGAAGCAAAGTATATCGAGCATATTACATGACCGATGGAATGAACTACAAAATCGAATTCAGTTCCAACTGGGGCTATGGTACTCTCCATTTACATTTAGGACATCTGCATCTAAGAAGCCCGCAATTTTCTCCTGAATTGCTCGTATGCGGTCCCTTGGTAGAAGACCGTCCCGGAGCCGTTCGATCTAATATAAAGAAGAGTGGTCAATATATATTAATGAAAGTAAGTAACTAAAATAGATGGTAATAAGAAGAATTGACGACTAACGTACATGTAGCTGTTGTAAATTTCTGCCCTTAGGACATGTCGTCTGACGAATGAACTCGCAAACGTAGTATCCACACAAGTGATTTCCGTCTCCTTGTTGCAAGCACTTTATGAGAAAGGGTTTCAATCAAAATAATAATCAACCAGCCATGATAATGGTATCGACACTAGAACAAAGGAGATGCGCGGGGATCTAGATAGTACTTACTTGCGCAACATCAAATGTAAGCTTTGATTTCCATTCACCAGGAGACTTTTTTGTGAACCTCTTCCAAACGCTACCCGAGAAAAAAAATAATAAAAAGAGTTAGTAATTACTTGGTATCCGAAAATGAAACAAAGTAGTCGATATAATGCCATATATAAAGACTGAAATTAATAAAGATTGAAATTACCGCTGGATCATTTCCTGCATGTCCGTCCACATCGCTAGGGGTTTACGTTTTGGGTCCATTACCAGTACTTTTCATTTGTCAACTTGGAAGATTAGCAGAATATAGTGGAAGCTGCGCACGCAGAACTCATCAATTACAAAGTGAACATCGAGTAAGGAAAACATAATGTGCACAACACAGTAACACTAACCCGAAGTTGTAAAATATTTAGCATGGCATGAAAAAGTCCTAGCCACAGTCTATACAAGCTTATACTAGTACTGTTATAAATTCTACTTCAAGCAACAGTTTTCGTTTGTTTCTCCCAACAAGCACCATACAAAACATGCTTTAACAAAAATACTCTTTATGGTACAGCAAGAAAACATGAGAGTACTCCAATAGTACTAATAAAACTAACAGCTCTAATAAGGTATACATGCAAAATAGGAGATGAATAAATGCAGCAGTCAAACAGAGACTAAGAATACAACGTATTCTCAAGAAAAAGCGGAGCGTGTCACTCTCCAATAAAAGAATGCTGGGTCCAAACAAGCTTATTATGAAAGTAAAAAACAAACTGAAAGCAAAATAAAAATCAAACTGAAAACAAAAATAAAAGACGCTCCAAGTAAAGCACATAAGATGAGACCGAATAAAATATAGTTTCACTAGAAGTGACCTGATAATTTGTTGATGAAGAAGGGGATGCCTTGGGCATCCCCAAGATTAGACGCTTGAGTCTTCTTGGAATTTTCTTGGATGTACCACCGGGGCATCCCCAAGCTTATTATTTTCACTCTTCTTCATCACATCATATCATCCTCTTCTCTTGACCCTTGAAAACTTCCTTCACATGAAAATTCTCACAATCTTCATTAGCAACGTTAGTGCAATCGAAATAATGAATCCACATGGTTCAGTTTCAACACATGTATAACACTCAAAAACACATTAGCTACTTTCAAAACTTCTTTCAAAACTCTTTTTTCTCAAAAGAACACCAAAAGAAAGAGATTAAGATGCAAATGCGATAAATGGCAGAAATCTGTCAAAAACAGAACAACAGGTAAAGAACGATTTTAAAAAAAAATATTTTGTTCTCAAATCAAAAAGTGGCCTTCTTAGAAAAGTTGAGTATATAACTCAGGATTATGCACAAAATAGCTCGGGTCATTTTGAATGTTCTGTGATTTTTAACGGAATTTAGAGTGGACAGCAGAAATCTGTTTACTGCGCAGAAATCTGAAATATAGGCTCAACTTTTAACTAGTGGCTTTACTTGGCTCAACAAAAACTCAAAATAAAAGATACAGTGGGGTTGCTAAGGAATTAGACAACACCCAGGTGCAAGAGCACCAAAGAAAACAAAGGAAAACTAACAGAAAACAGAGAAATAAAACGGGTTGTCTCCCGGTAGCGCTTTTCTTTAAAGCCTTCCTGCTAGGCATAGAAAAATCAACTCAAGTATTTTCAAGTGAAGCATTCAAATCAAGATTTTGAAATTCTTTAATAATGCATTGTATTTTATTTAAGTGGGTTTCAGAGGCTCCTCTCTTAGTACTTTTAGGCTTACTAATTTCATCAAATAAATTCTCAGGAACAATCCAATCAAAATTCTTTTCTTGGGCTTTGTGTCAAGCTACTAATTTAGAGGGGATTGATATTTTATCATAGTTTTAATTATTAGATTTTCTAGAGCACCAACAATGTCTACACATGAGCCAAGCATATTAAAACGGTCAAAAAAATTTCTAGCTTCTATAGTAACATCCCCAAATTCTTTAAGCATAGTTTCTAGGATGAAGTTTTTTTTCTCGACATCTTCAATGTTATTCAAGTTGAGGAACATATGTTGCATTATGGGATGGCGGTTAACAAAACTAGCTGCTAGCATGTGAACTAAAGAAGTTGCATCAGTCTCATAATTGGGAGCAAGTTCTACTATGGATTTTTCCTCAACGTTATCATGTTTACTAACATGATCAAAGAATTCTTTAATAATGTCCTTTCCAAGTATTGAACCACTTCCTACCGGCAAATCTCTGAAGGTAAACTTAGGGAACAACATGATGGGAAATAACAACGTAGAGACAAAAATAACAACTATGAAGTAAACTATTTTTTTTGTGTTTTCAGTATAGATAAATAAAAACAAGACAAAAATAATAAGAAGACAAAAAAACAAAATAAAGAGATTGAGAGTGAGAGACTCCCCTTGCGAGAAGACTTCCTTCTCCCCGGCAACAGCGCCAGAAAAATCCTTGTTGCTGGCAGAGTTGAGTTCTTTCTCTGCGTTGTTGGGAACCCCAAGAGAAAGGTGTGATGAGAACAGCGGTAGAGTTTTCCCCTTAGTTAAGAACCAGGGTTATTAATCCAGTAGGAAAAAGAGAATCTTCGGAAGGTTGATGCCACTGACGATAGTGCTGGCCCTTCAACGGTGTCAGCAACAACGTGGAACCTGCACACAACAGACTCAAAATACTTTGAGCCAACAGTACAATGAGGTTGTCAATCTCAACTATCTTGCTGAAAACAAAGATTAGACGTATAGTGTGGAAAAACAGTGTATGCTTGCAGAAAGTAAAGAAAGCAGGAAATTGTTGTGGGTTGTTTAACAGTGTGGAAAAAATGGACCGTGGTTCGTAGTTTCACTAGTGGTGTCTCTCCATAAAAGATAGCATGTTGGGTAAAAAAATTACAGCTGGGCAATTGACAAATAAAGGTTTCACCGTAGTGCACAATATGACATGAAGATTACTATGCTATTTAGTGCGGGCATTACAACAGACCGGCATCCATCTGCATCTATGACTAATAATCCACCCTCAGGTTATCATCCGAACCCCCTCAGGTATTAAGTTGCAAGCAACATATAATTGCATTAAATAAAGTGTGTAATGTAATCAATGATTATGCACGCGGGCACTCTCACCGCTGTTTTCTCCCTAATGGAAACATCACATCCCCCCTTCACATTTCTGTCACTCGAGCAAGGCAACAAGGAGGCATGAACCCACTATCGAGCATCAATACTCCCTCTTGGAGTCACTAGCAACTACTTGGACAGAATAACCACTAGCAACGGATAGCATGCAAGATCGCATATAACATATGCAAATAAAGACTATAATCAACTTGGCATAAGGTCAATATTCATCGGATCCTAGCAAACACAACACAGAGAATTACATAAGATCAATCTGGATCATGATAGGCAGCTCACGAGATCTAAACATGGAGGCGTATGAGGAGAAGACAACCATCTAGCTACAGCTACGAACCCGTAGTCCAAGGATGAACTACTCACGCATCACTCTGGAGGCAGGCATGGTGATGAAGAGGCCTTCGGTGGTGATCTCCTCTCTGGCAGGGTGCCGGAAACAGCTTCAGAACCCCCCTGATCTAGGGTTGACGGTGACGGCGGATGCAGAACTTTCTCGGGGATTTGATCAGGTGTTTAGAGGTTTCCATCCGGGGGGCTTAAATAGGAAAAAGGGCGAAGTCTGTCGAGGCTGGGGGGGCCACACCCATAGCTGGCGCGGCCAGGGGGCACGCCACTCTATGGTGTGGCCACCTACTGCCCTCTCCGGCTCCTCTTCGGTCTTCTGGATGCTTTCGGGGGAAATATGACTTCTGGGATTCAAATTTTCCAATTCCGAGAATATTTACAGAACAACTTTTCTGAAACTAAAAAAATAGCAGAAAACAGGGAACTGGCTCTGTGGCATCTTGTTAATAGTTTAGTCCGGAAAACGTATAAAAATGACATAAAGAAGGTAGAAAACATGTAGCAATTGGCATAATATTATCATGGAGCATCAGAAATTAGGGATACGTTTATGACGTATCAGGATGCCATGCGAACTTTAAGCTCAACCTTTTCATCTCTTAAGTTGAAAAAGGAGAAAGCCTTTGTGGGAAAGGAGCAAAGATTTATGTATGCTCCTAAGATGGCTAAACCCAAATCTCAATATGTGCTGAAAATTGCTAAAACAATTAATGAGACTAAGAATGACCTTCATGTTGAATCTTCAAAAACATCAAAAGTGCCTATTGCTGCAAATATTGGTTTATAGGAATTTATAGATGATGCTTCTTTACTTGAAAATACTTGAGTTGATTTTCTATGCCTAGCTGAAAGGCGTTAAAGAAAAGCGCTACCGGGAGACAACCCGTTTTATTTCTCTGTTTTCTTTCAGTTCTCCTTTGTTTTCTTTGGTGTGCTTTGCACCTGGGTGTTTTATATTTCCTTAGCAACCCCTATGTATCTTTTCATTTGAGTTTTTGTTGAGCCAAGTAAAGCCTCTAGTGGAAAGTTGAGCTTATATTTCGGATTTCTGCGCAGGAAACAGATTTCCGCTGTCCACTGTTAATTCCGTTAAAAATCACAGAACATTCAAAATGACCTGAGATTTTTTGTGCTTAATACTGAGTTATATAAGAAACTTTTCTTAGAAGACCACTTTTTGATTTTAGAACATAAGATGTTTTAAAAAATCAATCTTTACCTGCTATTCTGTTTTTGACAGATTTCTGCCATTTATTGCATTTGCATCTTAATCTCTTTCTTTTGGTGTTCTTTTAAAAAAAGAGTTTTGAAAGAAGTTTTGAAACTAGCTAATGTGTTTTTGAGTGTTATACTTGTGTTGAAACTGAACCATGTGTATTTATTATTTCAATTGCACTAACGTTGCTAATGAAGATTGTGAGAATTTTGATGTGAAGGAAGTTTTCAAGGGTCAAGAGAAGAGGATATGATGTGATTAAAAAGAGTGAAAAGCCTAAGCTTGGGGATGCCCCGGTGGTACATCCAAGAAAATTCCAAGAAGTCTAAAGCGTCTAAGATTGGGGATGCCCAAGGCAACCCCTTCTTCATCAACAAATTATCAGGTCACTTCTAGTGAAACTATATTTTTATCCGGTCGCATCTGATGTGCTTTACTTGAGCGTCTTTTATTTTTGTTTTCAGTTTGCTTTTGCTTTTTCTTTCAGTTTGTTTTTACTTTCTTGATAATCTTGGTTGGACCCAGCATTCTTTTATTGGAGAGAGACACACTCCGCTTTTTCTTAAGAATATGTTGTATTCTTAATCTCTGTCTAGCAGCTGCATTTTTTTAGATCCTGTTTTGCATGCATATCTTATTAGAGCTGTTAGTTTTAGTAGTATTATTTGAGTACTCTCATGTTTGTTTGTTGTATCATAAAGAGTATTTTTGTTAAAGCATGTTTTGTATGGTGCTTGTTCGGAGAAACGAAAACTACTACTTGAAGTAGAATTTATAACAGTATTAATAGAAGCTTGTATAGACTGTGGCTAGGCCTTTTTCATGCCACGCTAAATGTTATTTTAGTTTTAAAGCCTCGTGGTTATTGAGTAGCATTATTAGCCTCAAATATCTGAGAGTGTTTAATATGTATTGAAAGATTCATGAGTTGTTCTTGTCATAGTAAAGCATCAATATATGGTATTCTCTTTCGAATGTTTTATTTGGTCGACTTGGCGCATGCTCACACCATGTTTATGACTACAAACCAGTCACGAATAGCCTCCATGACCACTTAGTTTTTGAACTTGTGATACTTCTTATGTTTTAATTAATGATGCTTATGTCGCTATGCATGATTATGGCCCTTATGCTCTCTTGATTTGTCGCTCCCAGTCTTTTTCTAGCCTCCACCTGTACTGAGTATGAGCTCTACACGTGCATACAAACTCCCTTAAACCAAAGTTTTTCCCATTGTGTCCACCATACCTACCTACATGTGGTATTTAACTGCCATTCCAAAGTAAATTGCTCATGTGTTACCTTTAAAACCTTCAAAAATACTCCTGCTTTATGTTCCTGTTTTTGCTCATGAGGACGTAAATAGAGAATCTTTATCTCACTTGTTGATTGGATTTCACACCCTGGACTAGTGGCTTCATCTTCTTATCCAAATGATAGAAGAGCTGGCAGCGGGGTGCCCAGCCCCAACTTAATGCAAACAAATTCTCTTCACTATGTTTGCCCTTGATTTATCAGTCAAAGCATAATCGTGTAAACAAAAGAGAAAGAGGGATGACCTTCTACACCAGTTGCGTCCTTCACCATGGGAGGCGCTCTTGTGAATCCAGTTGACTTGTGACGTTTTCTGTTTACCATTCGTTGGCATTAGCATACATCTCCCAAAATGTAGACACTCCTCCACGGTATGTGATTGTTGGTAGGCACCCGAGGATTCGGTTAGCCATGGTTTGTGAAAGATGGATGGGAGGAGTGTCAAACTTTTAATACCTCTATTTAATAAAATAAAATCTCTAGCACATGAGTGATCCCTGCTTCCCTCTGCGAAGGGCCTTTCTTTTACTTTTATGTTGAGTCTCCATCTTCTAACTTTAAGCACAGTTGAGAGAGCATTTTTGCCATTCTGAGTTCTATGTGCATTTGTCCCATAAGCATCAATAATTACTTCATGATGTGATATCATTTGTTCTTAAATTATTTGTTCTAGTCTTCTTCTTGAACTTTGAAGGTGTCCTGACATTTATATTTTTCCCCACTCTTAAGGACTATCGAAATATCACTTTGCCATGCTTTCTCTATACCTGAAAAAAAAGTTTACCTTTCTTTGCATTATTATTCATGATCCTTTATGTGAGTTACTCTTCGTGATGAAAAGTAATTACTATGATTTATTATTAAAGTTTTATTTATCATGCCTGTGTTTAAAGTCTTATGATCTCAGCGTGCATATGCTTTTACATTAGATTGATCAAGTTTGTGTTAGTAGCATGTCACCTCAGAAATTATTGTTTGATCGTTTACCTACTCGAGGACGAGTAGGAACTAAGCTTGGGGATGCTTGATACGTCATAAACGTATCCCTAATTTCTGATGCTCAATAATGATATTATGCAAATTGCTACATGTGTTTCTCCCTTCTTTATGTCATTTTTATCGATTTTCTGGACTAACCTATTGACAAGATGCCACAGAGTCAGTTCCATGTTTTCTGCTGTTTTTTAGTTTCAGAAAAGTTGTTCTAGAAATATTCTCGGAATTTGAAAATTCGAAGCCCGGAAGTCCTATTTTCCCCGGAAGCATCCCGAAGACCGAAGATGAGCCGAAGAGGGGCAGCAGGGGGGCCACACCATAGGGTGGCACGACCCCCCTGGACGCACCAGCTATGGGTGGGGGACCCCCGGCCTTCACCGCCTTTACCCTTTCGCCTATTTAAGCCCCCCGGATGGAAAACCCTAGGCACCTGATCAAAATCCGCGACAAAGTTTCGCAGCCGCCGTCACCGTCAACCCCATATCAGTGGGGTTCTGATGCTGTTTTCGGCACCCTGCCGGAGAGGAGATCATCATCTGAGGCTTCTACATCACCATGCCTGCCTCCGGAGTGATGCGTGAGTAGTTCATCCTTGGACTACGGGTTCGTAGCTGTAGCTAGATGGTTGTCTTCTCCTCATATGCCTCCATGTTAAGATCTCGTGAGCCGCCTATCATGATCCAGATTGATCTTATGTAATTCTCTATGTTGTGTTTACTAGGATCAAATGAATATTGACCTTATGCCAAGTTGATTATAGTCTTTATTTGCATATGTTATTTGTGATCTTGCATGCTCTATGTTGCTAGTGGTTATTCTGTCCAAGTAGTTGCTAGTGACTCCAAGAGGGAGTATTGATGCTCGATAGTGGGTTCATGCCTCCTTGTTGCCTTGCTCGAGTGACAGAAACGTGAAGGAGGAGGATGTGATGTTTCCATTAGGGAGAAAACAGCGGTGAGAGTGCCCGCATGCATAATCATTGCTTACATTACACACTTTATTTAATGCAATTATCTGTTGCTTGCAACTTAATACCTGAGGGGGTTCGGATGATAACCTGAGGGTGGATTATTAGTCGTAGATGGAGATGGATGTCGGTCTATGTATCTTGTTTGTAATGCCCACACTAAATAGCATAGCAATCTTCATGTCATATTGTGCACTATGGTGCAACCTTTATGTGTCAATTGCCCAGCTGTAATTTGTTCACCCAACATGCTATCTTTTAGGGAGAGACACCACTAGTGAAACTACAAACCCCGGTCCATTTTCCACACTGTTAAACAAGCCACAACAATTTCCTGCTCTCTTTACTTTCTGCAAACATATACTATTTTTCCACACTATACGTCTAATCTTTGTTTTCAGCATGACCGGTGAGATTGACAACCTCACTGTACCGTTTGGTAAAAGTATTTTGGTTGTTTTGTGTGTAGGTTCCAAGTTGTGGCTGACACCGGTGAAGCGCCAGCACCACCGTCAGTGGCATCAACCTTCCGAAGATTCTCTTTCTCCTACTGGATTGATAACCCTCATTCTTAACTAAGGGGAAAACTCCTACCACTGTGCTCATCACACCCTCCTCTCGGGGTTCCCAACAAAGTGCATCACATGCAAATAAAGTTCCATAAGTTTTTTAATTTTCTCTTCAATCACTTCATGTCCTAACTCAAGATAAATATGATAAAGCTCTCTAATATTTTTGTTGTTTTCCATTAAGTCTAACTAGTAAAAAGAACAAGAAGCGAGTAAAAATAAGCCTAACTAGTGAAAATAAGAAACAAAAGATATAATTGCAGAACCTAAAGTAAATAACTTCGAGCACTCACACCCGAGGATGTGAGAACCTTTTACCTTACCTCCACGGAAATGGCGCCAGAAAAGAGCTTGATGCCTACGCACGCTTCTATTCTTGTAGACAGCGTTGGGCCTCCAAGTGCAGAGGTTTTATAGAACAGCAGCAAGTTTCCCTTAAGTGGATCACCCAAGGTTTATCGAACTCAGGGAGGTAGAGGTCAAAGATATCCTCTCAAGCAACCCTGCAATTAAGATACAAGAAGTATCTTGTGTCCCCAACACACCCAATATACTTGTCATGTATATAGGTGCACTAGTTCGGTGAAGAGAGAGTAAAATGCAAGTAATATTGATGATAATAAGTGATAATAGCAATCTGAAATAAAAATGGCAGCAAGCAAACATGTAGCAGAACAGGTGGAAAACAGTGTTTGAGTGCTTGAGGCCTAGGGATCCTACTTTCACTAGTGGACACTCTCAACAATGATCACATAAATGAATAACTAGATAGCTTCTCTCACTATGCTACTCTTAACACTCTCCGGTTGGATAAAGAACACTAATCATTGCGTAGGTCTGTAACAACACTCCTCAAGTTTGTATTCCCATGTATAGTTAACCCCACGCTGTAACTATGAGCGCCCTAGGAGGTACTAAGCAAACTCCACAATTCATAGAGGAGACACACACGACGTGCACACTATCACCTTCACACCGTGATCAAAGTGACTCGAAAGTTCATATTAATAAAGCACTTGAGTAGCAAAAGATGAAGAGTAACATCTACGAATTCAACTAGATTACAAAGCTCATGATCACATATAGATCACACCATGGGAGAGAGAGATGAACCACATAGATACCGGTATAGCCCTCAGCCCCGGGGGAGAACTACTCCCTCCTCATCATAGGAGACAGCAACGGGGATGGAGATGGCGGTGGAGTTGATGGAGATGGCTTCCGGGGGCACTTCCCCGTCCCGGCAGGGTGCCAGAACAGAGATCTGTCCCCCAAAACTTGTCGGCAGCGGCAGCGGAGCTACAGATGTATTTTGTGGAAAAGGTCGATCCTTTTAGGGTTTACGCCTCCGGGAGTATATATGGGCGAAAGGGCGATGCCGGGAGGTGTCCAGGGGGCCCACACCCCTAGGTGGCGCGACCGGGGGGACCCGCGCCACCCTATGGTGTGGCCACCCTATGGCCCCCCTCCAGGGCTCTTAGGGACTTCTGGATGCTTCCGGGGTGAAAGCAAAGTATGGGCACCTAGAGGGGGGGCGTGAATAGGTGCTACGACCAATTTTAATTTTTCATAAAGTTTAGGCTAGACAAGAAGGTAAATTCTCTAGATTGTGCAACTAATGGTGAATTTACCTATATGACAAGGCAAGCAACTAATGCAACTAGGACAACAATTGAAACAACAAAAACTATAATAAAGCTACGAGTGCGAGTAAGTAATGAGGGAGGAACGAGGAAACCGATGGAAGCACACAGAGACACGATGTATTCCCGAGTTCCTCCTTTTTAGGGGAGTACGTCTCGTTGGAGGGGTGTGAGCTCGCCACAAAGGCCTACTCAACGCCACAAAGGCTTCACCCTATTCTCCGATGAACTTGCGCCACAAAGGCCTAGTTTACCTCTCACTATAGAACCCCTTTGAGGCGGGGATCGAGTCCTTTACAAACACTTGGGGCACACACCCACAACTAAATTGGGGGCTCCCAACTCTTCTTGAATCACCACTAGAACAAGAAGCTTAGGTTCTCCACAAGAGGAAACCCTAAGCAAAGATCTCTCAAGCAAATGAGAGGGAAATGGAAATCCGGTTGGTGAAGATGTAGATCCGGTGGTCCTCCTTCAATCCTCAAAGAATCAACGAGTTTGGGTGGAGGAGGAAGGAGATCTTGCTAGTGGGTGAGCTCCATTAATGGTGTCTTCAATGCTGGGGGAGCTTACCCTTGGAGAGAGAAGTGAGGCTCTATTTATAGCCTCCAACAAAACTAACCGTTTTTCAGCCTGATTTCGACCAGCCCGGAATGGTCCGGAATATTCCGGACCCCCGGAATAATCCGGAGCAATCCGGATGCCAACAGAGCATAATGCCGTTGTGGCCGGAATGGCCCCCGGAATATTCCGGATGCCAACAGAACAAAAACCCGTTGTGGCCAGAATGACCCCGGAAAATTCCGGCTTCCGGAATATTCCGGATGGCAACAGACCCTATTCCCATAGTGACCGGATTATTCCGGAGCCCGGATTGGCCCGGAATTTTCCGTGCTTCCCTTTGAAACTCTGTTTTTGGCCATGAAAAATCCATTTGATCTTCTATTTCTTCACCAATTCTTTGACACCGTATACATGCTGAATTAAGACCAATTCCTTTAACAAAATAGCACGTACGGTTAGTAGCCTCTTTATGTTGTTATCAAACACACAAAACAGCGAGATATCGAGTATGCACTTTCAATCTCCCCCTTTTTGGTGTTTGATGACAACATAAAGATTTCACGGGGATAGAGCAAAATGAATGAAAAAAATGGTGTCTAAAAAATAAACGGAGTTCTTCCTCGATGTGTGTCGTGAGGCACACACTTCATAGGCTTTGCTCCCCCTATGTTTTAAACACCAAGCCGACTAAACAAGTTCGCATAACATGCATAGATAAAGGTAGACAATAATAGTACGCAAGATAATAGTAACATAACCACGGGAAGGGTGACACTAATACGTCACGAGGTACCACACACATAGTACGAAGTTTTAAAACGAAGGAAACGAAATAAAGATACCGGAGCACAAGCCTATAAGATCGAAATCAAAAGGCAAAATACTTGTGCCCCAACCCTTGCAAAGCCCATGGAATCCTAATATGGACTCCTTCTCCCCCTTTGGCATCAAGACGCCAAAAAGGGACAAAGAGTCCACTAGCGCCCCAAGAGATCACTCCATGTCGTCATCTTCTCCATTGCCTTCCTCATCATCTCCTTCTTCCTCATCTTCAACATCACGTCCTCCAAGCCCAGCAGAATCAAAGTCGTCTTCATCATTGGAATACCCCTCCTCATCAACATCCGCTGGAGGAACCCCGAAGTAGAAGTCATCATCATGGATCTCGGGCATCTCAATGGGGACAAGATCAGCAGCAGCAAGAGAAGGAGGATCAGCAGGCACTTCAAAACCAGCAGCCCTGCAGTCGGCGTTCTGAATACGCCTAGTCTCCTTGGCCAACTCACAAGCCTCATGGGCAATGTCCCTAGTGTCCTTGCACATGTTGAACATAGACTTGAAGAATTTTGCAATTCCACTAGAGGGATGCTCAGGAATGCCACTGGAGGAAGCAGAAGGAGTGGCCGAGGGGGACTTGGACTTCCCCTTAGCAAACTCCGGAATCTCATCACCATTGATCAACCGAGGAGCCATCTTCTTGCACTTGATCACCTCATTGTTCTACATGACCTCAATCCCCACCTTGGCATTGATGAACTTCTGAATGAGTGGGCCATAGGCGGGCTTCCTCTTCTCCATGACCCCTAGGCAAATCTCCCGGTAGATGAAGTCCATCACATCAATCCTCCTTTGGTTCTTAGGCCTAGTGAGGAACATGAGGTTCACCATGAAGGCCCTCATAGCGGAGAAATCACCGGCCTTGATCACAATGGAGGCACGAAGATCTTGGAGAGCAAGTTGTAGTAGGGGTACATGTTGGAGTTGAAAGGCTTAGTCTTGCCCTTGACATTGGGAGGATAGCAAAAGTCCAGGCTCGAGATGTCATACTCTGGGGCTTCGTGAATCTTGTAGCCATGATCAGCATAGGTGGCAGTCCAGGTGTAGCCCAAGGCCTCAGCAAACTCAGACAGGTTACTGGTGATCTTCTCCTCCCCACACATCCAAGTCATGGAGCGTCGGGCATCACCCGTGGCGTGGAGAGTTCAATAGAACTGAGCAATCAACTCAGGGCAATACTCACTCTCGGTGTTGTCAAACAGAGGAATACGACCAAGCTTCTCCAGACAGGCATGCACATGGCGGAGCTCAGAGTTCTTGTACCTATTGTAGACGTCCATGTTCACCTGGGCTTGCACACAAGTAAGAGGCTGCTGGGTAGAATAGAACTCGTTCCAACACTTGAACTGCAGATTTTTCCAGAACCGAGGATCCTCACAGGTGGAATCAGGAAAACGGTACGGGTTCTTCCGCTTGATGAACTTCCACTGAGGAATAGAACACTCTTTCAGATCAATATCAGGAACCCTCTCAGTGTGATCATCATCACGAGATGCCCCTCGAGAAGCAAAAGAGCGTCCTCTGACCGGACGAGCACCCCTCGAAATGGTTTGCTTCCTTTTCTGACCAGTACGAGCTCCAGGACCTGAGAATAGAGGACAAAGGAGTAGCAAAGATAAGTGCATATTCCATATGGGTGAAAGGAATCCAAAAGGTTTGGTGTAGTGCAAAAACTCGAATTTCTGGGTGAAAATTCCGGAATGGTCCGGAATATTCCGGCTGGGCCGGAATTTTCCGGAAAATTCCGGGCTCCTCGATTTGATTCGAGGAACTGCCCAAAACTTCGAATTTTTGACTCAACAACAAAAGCAAACATCAAGGAATACCAAAAAAGATGAACCTAAAGAAGATCTACGTGCTGGAAGTTGTGGGATGGTCACAAACTACGATTTGGATCTAAGTCTAGATTTGTTGAGTGGTTAGACTAGATCAAAAGATAACATGGCATCTAGGTAGTGATTGGCAAGATGAACACATTGATAGAACTTGGAACTAGATCAAACCCTAGTTGAGATTGCATCTAGAGCCAAAATCAACCAATCAAAACGAGAAATAATAGATGCCAAACAACATACCGTCCATGGGGAAGTCCTTGTCCAAAGGAGGGATCCAACAATCCTCCCTAGGGGCACCGGGGATGAAATCGATGAACAAAGGCGGCTAGGGCACGGGAGGAGAGAAAGAAGTGGAGGAAAACCGTCCACCCGTGCGTGCGGGGGTATTTATAGAGGAAAACTGCCCATCCGGAATGGTCCGGAAATTTACGGAGGTCCGGAATGGTCCGGAAAAATCCGGATGGCCGGCAAATTCCGGAAGAAGCAGCAAAACAACTCCAAAAATTCCGGAGGGCGAGTTTTGAAAGGCTAGGAACGAGGTGTTGATGTGTGGAGTACGTCATATGCATAGATGAACATGAGAGGGGACAAATAGAGCAAAACACAAGGGGTTAGGTTTGCTAGTCTTACTTCTCGGGGAAAAACAAATAAGATCGAAATAGCAACGAGAAGTAGTATTCGGAAAAAAACACAATAACCACAAGATATCCAACTAAGAACCAAATCTTCACGTGGGAAGAGGTTGGTGGCCTAAGCCACCATGTAAGAGTTCATGGTATGCAACCGCGAAGATATATCTTGGGGGCATTGCCAATACTCAACATTGAAGCTCACAATTCAACATTAGAAATAGAGAGGTAACAATGAAATTTTTGCTATGGGCATTATGGGGGGAGGGAGAACCCAATGGGTTAGGATAACACTCCCCCTATGTCCATGCCTACACCTAAGCTCAAACATGTTTCATCTATAGGGGTGTGTGCAAGATCTTCAAGTCAAACTCCTTGAATCAATCACATTTAGTTCATTCCTCAAGAACAAGAATCTTGCATCGTCGAGTGGCTTCGTGAAAATATCCGCAAGATTTTCCTTGGTGGGCACATAAGATAGTGCAATGTCTCCTCTTGCCACATTGTCACGGATGAAGTGGTGGCGGATCTCAATATGTTTGGTTCTTGTATGTTGCACCGGATTGTATGCAATTTTGATGGCACTTTCATTGTCACACAAAAGAGGCACCTTATCCAAATGAACTCCATACTCCTTGAGAGTTTGCCTCATCCATAACAATTGAGTGCATGCACTTGCGGCGGCAACATACTCGGCTTCGGCGGTGGAGAGGGATATTCAATTTTTCTTCTTGGAAGACCAACTCACTAGGGACCTACCAATAAATTGGCAAGCCCCGGAGGTAGACTTCCTATCATCTTGATCACCCGCCCTATCGGAATCCGTATATCCATTGAGAGAAAATTGTGCCCCCTTTGGGTACCACAAACCAAATCTTGGGGTATGAACCAAATAGCGAAAGATCCTATGGACCGCCATTAAATGGCAATCCTTAGGAGCCGCCTGATACCTTGCACACACACCTACACTCAAAACGATATCGGGCCTAGATGCACAAAGATAGAGCAAAGAACCAATCATAGAACGATAAAGCTTTTGATCCACATCCTTACTCCCTTTTGGATTACGAGATAGATGGCACTTGACTTGCATAGGAGATGTCTTGATCTTAGCATTTTGGAAATTAAACCTCTTGATCATATCTTGGGTATAATTGGCTTGAGAAATGAAAGTCCCACGAGCCAACTGCTTGATCTCAAAGCCAAGGAAGAATTTAAGCTCACCCATCATAGACATCTCGAACCTGTCAGTCATAAGCTTAGAGAACTCATTATTGAAAGCTTGGTTAGTTGAGCCAAAGATGATATCGTCCACATATAGTTGGCATATGAAAATCTCTCCCTTTACTCTCTTGGTGAAGAGAGTGGGGTCAATCTTCCCAACTTCGAAACCACGGTCATCTAACAACTCCCTAAGGTGCTCATACCAAGCACGAGGTGCTTGTTTGAGACCATAGAGAGCCTTGTCAAGTTTGTAAACGTGGTTAGGAAAGTTGAGATTCTCGAACCCCGGAGGTTGCTTAACATATACCTCCTCTTTTAGTGGACCATTCAAGAAAGCACTTTTCACATCCATTTGTTGTAATTTGAAATTATGAGAGGATGCATAAGCAAGGAGGATACGGATGGACTCAAGGCGAGCCACGGGTGCGTAGGTTTCATCAAAGTCGATGCCTTCAACTTGGGTGTAACCTTGAGCAACCAATCTTGCCTTGTTCCTAATGACAATGCCATGCTCATCTTGCTTGTTCTTGAAAATCCACTTAGTGCCAATAACATTGTGACAATCCTTGGGCTTCTCAACCAATCTCCAAACTTTGTTGCGCTCAAAGTTGTTGAGCTCATCATGCATAGCTTCAACCCAATTGGAGTCCTCAAGAGCTTCATACACTTTCTTAGGCTCCACCATAGAGATATGAGCTTGATGCTCACAAAAATGAGCCAATTGCCTTCTTGTAGATCTTCTAGTTTGAACATCTTCCAAGACCTTGTTGTCTTGGGCATCAATTTGCTTCAAAGCTCTTCTTATCCTTTTGATGCGACGGGCTTCGATCTCCTCATTATTACGAGGAGGAATCACTTGATCATTTTGATCATTTGGGTCCCCATCTTGACCAACTTGGCCTTGATCATCATCATCATCAACAATATCTTTAACACTAGCTTCAAAATGAGGAGAGGATGAAGAGGATGGTTGATCTTGGCCTTGATCTTGACTAGCATTAGTGAGAGGAGTGGGTACGACTTGCGGAGTCACTTGATCAATGAGAGGAGGGTCTTGAGCATGTTCTTGGTTAGGTGTAATAGTTGGCTCCTTGGCTAGATCTTCTATTGTAGAGGAGGGCTCCACTTGAGTAGAGCATAGTCCTTCTCGAGTCGCCATAAGGTGTCCCTCGATGGGGCGGAAAAATCCCACACCCATCCTTCCTATGGCTTCTTGAGGCATTTCAACATCTACATTAGGAACATGAAATTGCGCCACTTGGGAGCCGTCATTTTCCTCGAAAACCACACTACAAGATTCTATGACAATCCGTGAGGCTTTGTCATAGACTCTATAAGTGTGGGATTCGGCACCGTAACCAACAAAAATACCCTCAATAGTTTTGGATTGAAATTTCGACAACCTAATACCCTTGATCAAATAGAAGCACTTACAACCGAATACACGGAAGTAGGAGACGGTGGGCTTGTTGCCGGTGAGGATCTCATATGGGGTCTTGTCCAAGCCTTTGCGGATGTAGAGGCGGTTTGAGGAGTGGCATGCGGTGGATATGGCCTCGGCCCATAAATATTGGGGAGAAGAGTACTCCGCCAACATGGTCCTTGCCATATCCAAGAGAGTGCGATTCTTCCTTTCGGCAACACCATTTTGTTGAGGAGTGTAAGTGGCGGAGTATTGATGACGAATGCCTTCTTCACTAAGAAATTCATTCAATGTATAGTTCTTGAACTCCGAACCATTATCACTCCTAATAGCCATGATTTGCACATTGTGTTGACGTTGCACTTCGTTGGAGAAGTCGATGATGGTTTGTTGAGTTTCACTCTTGCACTTGAAGAAATAAACCCAAGTGTATCTTTAATAATCATCGACAATCACCAAGCAATACTTCTTGCCGCCAAGACTTGCCTCGGGCACGGCACCAAAGAGATCAACATGGAGAAGCTCCAAGATCCTCTTTGATCAGATAATAGTCTTGGCCTTGTGCACGATGTCATGCATCTTCCCTTCAACACACGACCTACAAACGCAATCCTTTGCAAAGGAAACATTTTCTTTTAGTCCAACAATAAGGCCACCTTTGTGAATACTTTGCAAAGTTCTCATGTTGACATGGGATAGGCGGCGATGCCACAACCATCCCAAGTCCGCCTTCCCGAAAAGACACATTGCATGAGAGTTGGTAGACTTCGAAAAGTCCACCACGAACAACTCATTTTCAACATGTCCCACGTGAGCGACGTCAAGAGTCTTGCTCCTCAAAAGGACCAAAATATCACCATCGAAAAAGACGGAAAAACCCATCTTTCCAAGAGAGCGGACGGAAAGTAAATTGTAACCAAGGGATTCGACAAGCATGACGTTCACGATAGTTATATCGGGAGCCACCACAACCTTGCCGAATCCGGATACCTTAGACTTGGACGAGTCTCCATAAGTGACGGTTGCTTGGATGTCATTTGGTCTCAACTCCGTCACAAGCTCTTTGCTTCCGGTCATATGATTAGTGCATCCACTATCGAGAATCCATTTAGTCCCACCGGAAGCATAGCCCTGCAAGAGATCATTGACTAGAGTTAGGACCCGAGATGGGTCCCTTCATATTAGCAACAAGGGTCTTTGGAACCCAAATGGTATAGTCAACGAAACCCTCAATAGGACCAACATATTTAGCTTGCACAACACCATAATAATCAACATATAATAAATGGTGTGGATTGTTAGTTCCCGCGGATGTGCTACGAGTAGTGTTATCCCTAATGACAACACCACTCGAAACACCATTATTGGTCTTCTTCTTGTTCTTCTTCTTGGCTACATAGCCTAGACCTTGCTGGCCCACTTGTTGCCTTGGTGCACTCAATTGTGGTCTAGCAATGACCGCATTAGAGTTAGGTGCAACCACTTGTGGGGAAGGGGTCACAAATGTCACAACTTGTGGGTCTTTACCCTTGAGTCTTGCTAGCTCATTCTTCAACCTAGCATTTTCCTCAATAATATTTGCATGATCACAAGAAGAAGTAGAGGTGCTAGCATTTTTAATTTGATTAAGTTGAATTTGAAGTTGTTCATGCAACTCTTTGAGGGATGAGTGTTGGGTTTCCAAAGCTTTGTGAGCCTCGGTTAGCATTTCAAACTCCTCGGTTAGTTTACCATGACCAACCCCAAACTCGACCTTATCCTTTTTAGCCTTTTTATATTTAGCAATAGCAAGATCACGTTCCTTAGTGAAGTTTGAGACAAGTTCATTATGGGTCAATTCAATTGATTCAATTTCATCCTCTAGAGAAACTCTACCATCATGCTCTTCCTCAAGAGTCATAGAGAGAGATGCGATCTCATCCGCATCCCTTCTCTCAACCTCACCTTTCTTCTCAAGAGCATCTTGGGCCTCTCCCAATTGCCTCATGAGATACTCAACGTACTTCTTGGTCTCCCCTTGCATGTTAGACATGAAGTGGTCCAAGCAGATCCTTTCTTCCTCTTCTCTAAGACTAGCAAGATGTTCTAGTTCACTAGGGGTCTTAGAGTTGGGGGAAAGAGATACCTCCGTGGCCTTAGCCATGAAGCACTTGGCAGTATGTTGAGGGAGATCGTCATTGGGGGATTCGAAGAGGGATGAAGATGATGGTGTAGTGGCAATAGCAAGAGCGGCCACTTCACTTATGGTTTCTTCTTCTTCATCACTCCCGGTATCATACTCCTCTTGAGTCAAGAGCACAAACTTGGTGGGAGACTTCTTGTCGAACGGCTTCTTCTTGAAATGAGGTTTCTTGTATTCAACCTTGGACTTGTCCTTGTGAATGAGCTTGCCACTATGGTGTTCTCTATTCTCGTAGGGGCACTCCGCAATGAAGTGATGCTTGTCTTGGCAATTGAAGCAAGATCTAACTTTTTGAGCCCCATCATTTCCATAATGAGACTTGGTCTTCTCCTCAACAAATTTCTTGCCCTTGGGGGGATTGTTCCAAAACTTTTGCACGGTAAGAGCAATGAGATCCTTTAGAACGGGATCATAGTCTTGTTCCTTCAATGGAGGAAATGCCTCATCTCCATCTTCGTCGTTCTCAACCTCTCTTGACAAAACCTTGGCCTTCAAAGCAAAGGATGCTCCTTCATGCATTCCAATGGCCCTAGCACGGTTGTCAAGCGCATTCTTGGTTTGCACTTTGTAAGAGCACAACTCTTGCATCACTTGAGTTGAGGTCATGGTGGAGAAATCATGTCTTCCTTGAATGCTCTTCAAGTCCGTGCCCTCAAAAGGCATCACGGCAATCATGTACTTCCTCTTGATCCAAGCATCATCAATATACTTGGCACCCGCGCTAGAGAAGGCGGTGGCAAGAGTTTTGAGTCTTCGATACATGTCAACATGATCTTCTCCATAACGCATGAAAAACCCTTCGGCCTCATTGGTCAAGGCATCATACCGATTTCTTTGCATGCTCTCATTCCCAACGAACATGATGACAAGTGCATCCCATGTTTCTTTGGCGGTGGAGAAGTGTTCAAGATGCGGCATGTGGTTGGGACCCACGGCTTGTTGAAGGATGGACAAGGTGGTGTAGTTGAGTTGGCAATCTACGACTTCTCTTCTTGTGAGATTCTTGGGATCAAATGGCTTGTATCCATCACGAGTGATCCTCCAAAGATCTATACAAGAAGAGTTCAAGTGAGTATCCATATAGTATTGCCATTCACGAAAAGAGAAGGCATCAATTTTAGGTGGATCTCCCCTAGGGATTATATGAGGATGCGGGACGGGAGGATCGGGAGAATAACTTCCGGGAACGACATGAAATCCTCCACTTCCTTCCGTACTAGACTTAGCGGATTGTTCGGCGGAAGCATTTTTATGTGGTTCACCATCTACCCCTTTCTTGGCACCCTCCGGTTCTTCCGGAAGGGATGAGTCGACCACCTCCGGTCCTTTGGCTTTGAGGAGTTGTGTCATGAGTTGACGCAACTCATCAAATTTAGTGTCTATGGATGAGGTCAATGATTCTCTCAAAGCATTTAGATCATCCATGGTCACATTGCCATCGGACGGAGCGTCAACCAAATCATCTCCCATACTTAAACTCTTAGGCAATTAAGCCCGATAGAAGAGCCGAGGCTCTGATACCAATTGAAAGCAAAGTATGGGCACCTAGAGGGGGGGGGGTGAATAGGTGCTACGACCAATTTTAATTTTTCTTAAAGTTTAGGCTAGACAAGAAGGTAAATTCTCTCTAGATTGTGCAACTAATGGTGAATTTACCTATATGACAAGGCAAGCAACTAATGCAACTAGGACAACAACTGAAACAACAAGAACTATAATAAAGCTACTAGTGCGAGTAAGTAATGAGGGAGGAACGAGAAAACCGATGGAAGCACACAGAGACACGATGTATTTTCGAGTTCCTCCTTTTTAGGGGAGTACGTCTCGTTGGAGGGGTGTGAGCTCGCCAGAAAGGCCTAATCAACGCCACAAAGGCTTCACCCTATTCTCCGATGAACTTGCGCCACAAAGGCCTAGTTCACCTCTCACTATAGAACCCCTTTGAGGCGGGGATCGAGTCCTTTACAAACACTTGGGGCACACACCCACAACTAAATTGGGGGCTCCCAACTCTTCTTGAATCACCACTAGAACAAGAAGCTTAGGTTCTCCAGAAGAGGAAACCCTAAGCAAAGATCTCTCAAGCAAATGAGAGGGAAATGGAAATCCGGTTGGTGAAGATGTAGATCCGGTGGTCCTCCTTCAATCCTCAAAGAATCAACGAGTTTGGGTGGAGGAGGAAGGAGATCTTGCTAGTGGGTGAGCTCCATTAATGGTGTCTTCAATGATGGGGGGAGCTTACCCTTGGAGAGAGAAGTGAGGCTCTATTTATAGCCTCCAACAAAACTAGCCGTTTTTCAGCCTGATTTCGACCAGCCCGGAATGGTCCGGAATATTCCGGACCCCCGGAATAATCCGGAGCAATCCGGATGCCAACAGAGCATAATCCCGTTGTGGCCGGAATAGCCCCCGGAATATTCCGGATGCCAACAGAACAAAAACCCGTTGTGGCCGCAATGACCCCGGAAAATTCCGGCTGCCGGAATATTCCGGATGGCAACAGAGCCTATTCCCATAGTGACCGGATTATTCCGGATGAATTCCGGAGCCCGGATTGGCCCGGAATTTTCCGGGCTTCCCTTTGAAACTCTGTTTTTGGCCATGAAAAATCCATTTGATCTTCGATTTCTTCACCAATTCTTTGACACCGTATATGTGCTGAATTAAGACCAATTCCTTTAACAAAATAGCACGTACGGTTAGTAGCCTCTTTATGTTGTTATCAAACACACAAAACAGCGAGATATCGAGTATGCACTTTCACGGGGGAAATACAAACTTCGGGATTCGTGGGGTCCAATTTCGAGAATATTTCCAGAACAACTTTTTTGAAATAAAAAACAGCAGAAAACAGGGAACTGGCAGTTGGCATCTTGTTATTAGGTTAGTCCCAGAAAACGTAGGAAAACATACGGAAAACTTGTAGCAATTGGCATAATATCAACATGGAACATCAGAAATTATAGGTACGTTGGAGACGTATCAGCAAATTCTAGAAGAAACCAGATTACGGCCTAATGCGTAATCCAGCTTGGAGAAGAAGCGGATGTCTTTCTTACAAGGAATAGGAATACTTTCCTTAGAATTCAAACTTTCCTTCCTGTAAGCACTAGTCCGGCTACCTATATAAAGCCGGACAGGAGCAGCCTGAGGGCACGCACACAAGAGATCGCGAGATAGCGAAACCTAGAATCACATTGTACTCTGTATACTTTAGACTTTAGACCTTATTTAGTGAGATTGCAGGAGTAGGATGCCGCCTTAGTTATGACGTACCGAACCTGGGTAAACTGTGTCCTCGCCTTCGGTAAATCCCCTACGTTTCCACCCATGCTCCACCATCAGGCTTATGGCACCCCCTACCATGAACCTTAGTAAGAACACTTCGACAGTTGGCGCCCAGTGTGGAGCCAGCGACGTCTGGGGTCACGTTCCGAGCGGGGATACTCGGTTGAAACGGCAGTACAATAACTATCGGAAGCCTGGAATTCGACGGAAACGTCGGACGTTTCATCGACAACTGATCCTATCTACCGGCACGGAATCACCTGTGGTAAGTGCGTACGTTCTTCCTATTGGATCTGCTAACGTATACATAGGTTTAACTACGGAAGTAATGAGTTTCCATGGTGGAAGTAAATTTATCCCATCCGCCCTATGCCTAGTAGAAGACGGCTTTGACGCCGGATTTGGAACGGATCTTCCCTACTATCTGCATATCGCCAAAACATGACTGGCGCTACTGCCTCTCTGGAGATGTCTATTTCCAGATCACCCTTTGTAGTTGATGCCTTGGGGGCGTGTTGTTTATTAGGTTACTGCAAGCGCTATGAGTTTGATGTAGAAGAGCGGCAAGTTTTCCCTTGAAATTAACCAAGGTTATCGAATCCAGGAGGATATGGAGGTTCTTTAGAAATTTGTCAGTGGGGCAACTGACATGGAACCTGCATACAAAAAACACACTACTTTTCCCCAACGAAATAGAGATGTTGTCAATCTCTCTGTTCTTTCTAAAAACAAAGGGATTGAACTTATCGTACAGAAAACAATGATGATTGCAGGAAGCAGAAGAGAATAGTATGATTGCAGTAGGCGGTTTAACAATATGAGGAAAATTGACCGGGGTCCATAGTTCACTAGTGGTGTCTCTCCATAAATATTTCGACCATGTTGGGTAAACAAATTAAAGCTTGGCAATTGACAGATAATGAAGGCATGACAATACAATATATGACAAGATGTTCACTATGAAATTTAATAGGGCATTACAACAAAGTACATAGAATTTCTATCCAGCGCATCTATGGGTAAATAATCCACCTTCGAGTCAGCATCCACATCATTTCCAGTATTAAGTTGCAAACAACAGATTATTGCATGAAGTATCTTGTGTAATGTAAACAATGCAAAAGACACATATACTAAGCATCATTATTTTATCCCTAGTGTGGCAACGACACATTCCAAATCGTGCATGTTTTAGTCACTCGAACCCTGATTTCTGGAGGCATGAAGCCACTATCGAGCATTAATACTCCCTCTTGGAGTCACAAGCATCTACTTGGTAAAATCATCTACTAGCAATGGAGAGCATGCAATGTATAGACAACATACACATATGGATAAATAAACAACTTGCTCATAGTATCAATATTCGTCGGATCCCAGCAAACACAACATGTATCATTATATAACGATGATCTTGATCATGTAAGGCAGCTCACAAGATCTAAACATGATAGCACGAAGTGGAACAACTACCATCTAGCTACTGCTATGATCCCTAGTCCATGGATGAATTACTCCCGCATCACTCAGAGGTAGGCATGGCGGTGTAGAGCCCTCCGGTGATGATTCCCCTCTCCGGCAGGGTTCCGGGAAGACCTTCATAACCCTCCCGAACAAGGATTGACGACGGCGGCGGTGTCTGGATGTTTCGTGGACTATCGAACGGTATTTATGCTTTTCGAGGCAAAAGAAATATATAGGCGAAAGGGCGCGTCAGTGGAAACCCGAAGGACCCACACCTCAACTTTTTTAACATATATATCTCATGGATATCGTCAAGGAAAAATAATGGAATACGTCAAATATATCATTAGATATGTTGTACCAAAGTTGAGA
This sequence comes from Alopecurus myosuroides, assembly GCA_028641055.1. Classification (NCBI taxonomy): domain Eukaryota; kingdom Viridiplantae; phylum Streptophyta; class Magnoliopsida; order Poales; family Poaceae; genus Alopecurus; species Alopecurus myosuroides. The sequence continues at coordinate 22,784,952 of CM054058.1, forward strand.
CTAGCGTTTTCTTGTGGAGATAGAAAGAAGTAGGAAAACTGACTCAACAATAATGTAAAAGAAAGGCCCTTCGCAGAGGGAAGTAGGGATTAAATCATGTGCTAGAGCTTTTAAGTTTTGAAAAAACATATAGAGAGAGCATAAAATATTTGACACTCCTCCCAACCTTTGCTATCACAAAGCATGGATAACCGAATCCTCAGGTGTCTGCCAACAATCACATACCAAAGAGCAGTGTCTATTTTGGGGTAGGTGTGTATGTTAATGGTCAACAAATTAGAAAGTAGAAAATGCATCAGTGGGTCCGCCTATAATTTAATCTCCCTTTTGACCTCTTCTTTTATCAGGGGGTCAGCCTCTTCTTCACTGGACTCCTCTTCTTCACTGGACTCCACATCCATGTCGCTGAGATTATATTCATCATTGCCCTCCTCGGTGCTCACCTTCTCAAATATAAGCTAGATGTACCGCGGTTTGATCTCTACCTTGATGGCGAAGAGATCACCTTTGCGCATATGCAAGAGACGGTAGAGTGCAGGCCACTACCCAGTGAACACGATGTAATCACCTTGTAAGGAATATGTTCCGAACATCGGGAAATATTTCAGGCATAGACGTGAAATCCTATAAGTTGGTAGTGTATACCCATCTATTAACTGAACGTTCAGATGCTGACCAAAAAACACAAATACTGTATCTGAAAAGTGTAAATGAATCATAAAAGTGAAATTAATCAAAAAATCAGTGTCTGTATCAGTCTCCATCATGTGCACGTAGAACTGAGGGATCTCAAAGAACTCGTCAGGATCCAATTCCCTTGCTGCATACTTGAATAAAGCGAAACATATCACATTCACTTCTGAAAAAAACTGACTTCTGACGGGTTGTCAAATATGGTCTTCAGCAGAGAAGCCTTGCACCATTTGTGAACTTGTTCTAACTCTGATGAAAGAGACAAGGACATTAAGTGTTATATGAACTAATCAATATGTAAAAAAATAACATAAAATATACTAACATACCACAATTTTGAACCCGAACTTTCGGAGCATTACTTTGGTCAGACACTTCAGTATGAAACACTTTATCTATTCCATCGTATGTGGACTTGACAGTATTATTGACTACGATGCCATAGCATACACAAAACGCTGTCCACTCTGGTCCACATATATCGATCTGAGTATGAGTTGAATATGAACTGCAATTTAACTGCCAACACCTATCGCCCAAACAGACATTCTATTTCCCCAGGTAGAAGTGGTATATGTCTCCCCGTGCACACTTACAAACCATCCAGTTCTTGTGGGTGCTAGCGGCAAGGCTATCTAGCCGAAATTTGAAAGAGCATGGCACAAATACCTACATTTTATACAAAAAAAACGGAGAAACTAAGAACACACGAATTGAAAGAAAACAAATGTATTCACTCGAATTGAAAGGCATTACTTAGCATCGTTCGGAATGAATGTTCCATCTGAATGGGAAACTAAAAGTGTTGCGGCGATTGCTTCTAGTACATACATTAGTCTGGTAAAGGCACAGATCAAAAAGCTCTTGTTCCGAACAACTAAATTCCCTTCTACATTTTGAAATAACAAAAGAAATTTAGAACCTCGTACACATGCATATTTGCGGAAACTGGGGCTTTCCCCCTTTTTGTAACAAAAATGGAAAGTCAAGATAATCGTCATATATTCCACCATTCGGGAGCTCCAACACATGTAGAGAAGATAGCGCTAACCTTACAAACCGATTTGTTGAATTGTTGCAGGAAGCAACGGCAACAGAAAGACCGCGACAGCGACAGAGACGGCGACCATACAATAACCGCGCACGGAAGCTGCAAAGGTCTACTTTGCTTCTCCTCCCATCCCGATGGGCCACGGGCGACGTCAATGACAATGAAAATCATCTGCGCCTCAAATCCTCCTCCTCTCTGCCCCTTCAATCCCACTACTATTGCTCCATGCTCTGTCCTTGTGCTTTCCTGTGGTTTTCTCTAGGGTTCTCTCGACGGAAAGCAGGGGAAGACGACCATGTGGGCCATCGTCGATATCCCCCGAGTAAACAAGTTCCCCTCCCGGGCGCACTCTGACCAGGTGCAATCTAGTTGGACGGTCTGCGTTTTTCTGGGTAAGTCCACATATTTTGTAACCTTCTGCTTATCTAGCCTTTTTGTACTATTTTTGAACTGCCCCGGCCACCGCCGCAGCAAGTCGATCGGCAGAGACTCGCTTCGCACCAAGTGACTGCGACACACCAGCTCCCTGCCTTGCACTCTGTATAGTGTGCTGGGAAGTTGTTGTTGCTGGGACCCGTCACCACTTGGACCCCTGAGCTTGCACCGGAACAGCAGCAACGACAGCAGGTTGAAGAACCGGTACCGCATAACCATTGCCTAGCTGCGGCACGACTGGTATCACTGACACAACACATATCTCGCCCTCCAGGCTCCGTGTCTATAGCCATAGGGATGAAACCCCTGATTGTCGTTACCTCCTTTTCCTCTACCAAAGTTGCCACGAACAAAATCATATCGCTGTCGACCACGGAAACCCTCATTGTCCTGATTTGAATTCCGGTCTTGATTGTTGAACCCTGCACCAGCGTGAAACGCGAGCTGTGCATTCCCACCGCCATTACCAGCGATCCCATCGGGCATGCCGGCGGTGCCACTCGGCCCGCCTTGCACAAAATTCTGACCAAACCAGGCAATGGGAGGGCCTCCTCGACCATGGCCATGCCCGTTTCCTCTTTGCACCGCACCACTGTGACCTCCCCCAGGTTGTTCCATGGCGGCAACAAAAGATCTCGATGAAGATCGCCACGGACAGCCGTCGCTCCCTTTCCACATGAACCCTAGTATCCGTCGAGGTCCATACCTCTTAGGAAGCTAGGCTCTATTGTCGAGCCCGACGTCTAGCGCGCTCACCTGCAAGTGGACGCACGGCACTTGTCAAGTCAGTCAGGTCCGGCGCCCGAGAAAGTTGCCCATTTGAATTGCGATCCGAAGATCCACAATTTCCGTCCTCCGACAAAGCAAAGAATGGCAATCGACGCCGGCCTCTCAACACCGTCCACGGCATGGAGGCGTCTCCATCATCAATGTAATCAAATGGACCAAACTGGTGCAGCTTCTGAGACATCGGCGATACTGCGATCTTCGGTGAAATAGTATCCGCAGGTGAAGAATTCAAAGGAGATTTTGAGAAGAGAATGGCCGCGTACATTAGAGCCGAACTATGTATCAGCCGCTTCGCGATCCTCGATGACTCAGACCGAAGAGAGCGATTAGATATCGGCGATGGCAAGTCACCCCCCATGGGAACTCGTAGTACTTCCTAGCCTCAGCCTCCACGATCCACCCTCCTCCTCGTCATCCAAACATGCAATCGCCGAGAATCTCCCTCCGATGAACGACGGCGCCGCCAGGGCCTCTATGGCAAGGACAGAGACGGTGGCGGCCTCAGCGTTATCTCCGATCGTCTCACTCTCGGTCATCACCTCACTCTCGCTCATCCTTCCTACGAGGCGAAACACACACCTACACATTGAAGCAAGACATAGCATATGGGTTATTGTTACAGGCGCTACATGTAATAAATTTCCATAATGAATTACAAAAAGGAAAATGCTCTAGATCCCCTGGAGAATCGTGTCTATTCCCGTTCTCCTCATCTAGGTCCCGCCACGCGTCCTGTCACGGACCCACACCACCGACGCAACCAACCTTATCGTTTTCTCCTCCACTCGTTTCTGCCACTTTTCCCCATCACTGCTCTCGCGCGGAGCGCATGCTTCAGCTAGCAGGGCTTGTCCCCCACGGTTCGTCGCCGGCCGCCGCTCCCCACAACCAAATCCTTTCATGCGTGAGCCGCCTCGAATCCGGCAAAACCAGCCGCGCGCCCTCCACTCTCACGATCTGTGTCGGTGTGTTGGACGGCCACCTCTTCCTCTTCCTCCTTTTTTCGGTGCCTCCATGAGGCCATGACTGCTTGCCCTCTGTTTGCACCCATAGTGCAGCCATAAGGCGATTTTTGCTAATATTACAGTTTTTTAAATTGCATCCTACACAGCAGATTTTTGCTATTGGAGGCACGTTCTTCTGACTTGCATCTTAACAAGGATAAATTTGATATAAGCTTTATTATTTTTTTGCATCACAACAAGGATAAATTTGCTATGACCGCTTTTTTTGTTTTGGAAGGAGATTTTTTTTGCTATCGATGTTCTATTTTTTCTGCATCCTCAGGAGGATAATTTTGTTAGAGACGTTATTATTTTTTGCATCATAACAAGGATAAATTTGATATGACCGCTTTTCTGTTCTGCAAGGAGAATTGTTTGCTATCGATGTTATATTTTTTTGCATCCTAAGAAGGATAAATATGCTAGAGACGTTATTATTTTTTGCGAGGAGATTTTTTTCTATCGATGTTCTTCTTTTTTGCTTACTAAAAGGAATAAATTTGCTGAGGAGACTATTTTTTTGTATCACAACAAGAATAATTTTGCTAGGACTGCATTTTTTGTTCTACATCAGAGGGGGGGAATTTTTTGCTATCAACGTTCCTCTGTTTTGCTTTTCAGCAAGAAGCAATCTGCTAACTACGGCAGATGATAATGCGCCAACAAGTGACACAGGATGCTACGAGCGGCCACCGGTGAAAACTCGGCAGCATCTTCTCCAGCGACGGGTGGGCAGCATCTTCTCCGACGAAGCTGCGGCACCGGTTCTACGAGCGGCCATCGGCGAAGCCTGTAAGCGTCCTCCCCGGTGAGGGCCTGGCGGTGTCTTCTCCGGCGAGGGGCGGACGGCGTCTGCTCCGGCGACGGGCGGGGTTGATCTTCTCCGGCGGTGCTACGGGGGACATGGCGAGCATGGACACGAAGATTCCTTTTGCTTTTTTTTCTTTTTATGTGGGGGCTTTTTTTTCTATATACGTGATGGCCCAGTCTACAACGTGTCGAACGATGGATGTGGTGGATCGGTATTTCCGATCCCCGGGGACGCTCAGCACTCGCCTTACAAAAAAGATTTCCATGTACCGTGCATGATGAAATTACGTTCGCTTTTAGAGAGTCAATCATTAGACAACGAATGTACGTATGGATCTTCTGCCATTGTGTGGGCACATCGATCGATTAATTGTACTCCCTCCGTTCCTGGATATAAGATGTTTTAGCCCTTTCCCATATTCACATATATCAACATGTATCTAGACAAATTTTAGTGTACATGTTCACTCATATTAGGGCATCTCCAGCTGTTAGGCCCCCCAGCACACGAAAATCCCGCCTTTTCGGCCGCCGCGGCGCGAAACGGCGCAAAACAGGAAACTGGGGGCGCGTTTCCCAGCCGTGAAACCCAGGCCGCCTCCCCAGCCGGCGATTCGGCCATATTTGGGCATGTAAATTAAATAAATATAGTTCTGCCACACAAATAAATAGTTCAACAGTTTAAACAAATAAAATAAATTACACTACGCATCGTCCTCAACATTGCCATTCCCCTTTCGCGCCCACAAATGCTGCACCAGGTCATTCTGTAGAGCTTGGTGTTTTCTAGCGTGTCGAATCTCCTGCCGCGTGGCGATGAAGGTTGTCCATGATGCTGACACCTGGTGATCAACATTTGCAAGAGGACCCTGCCCGTAGTATGGTGTGCTTGCCTCGCTGTCAGGCATCGGGTCATACCTCTCACTCTCAATGATCATGTTGTGCAAGATCACAGAACACTGCATCACCTCCCACATGTTGGACTTCGACCAAGTCATAGCTGGGTACCGGACAACAGCGAACCGAGATTGCAGCGCACCAAATACGCGCTCAACATCCTTCCTGCAAGCCTCCTGACATTTGGAAAACCAAGCTTTTGCGCTTCCTGGAAAAGGGTTGGAGATGCTCTTCACAAATGTTACCCACTTCGGGTAGATGCCATCTGCAAGATAATACCCCTTTGTATACTGGTGTCCATTGATCTCATAGTTCACAGTGGGGGCATGGCATTGATGTCGTTGTGACTTCTAGGCATACCAAAGATTGAATGCCAAATGCATAGATCGTACGAAGCCACAGCCTCGAGAACCACCGAGCACTCTCCTTCCTTTCCATTGTACATCCCCTGCCAATCAAATGAACAGTTCTTCCATGCCCAATGCATACAGTCGATACTACCAAGCATCCGAGGAAAGCCTCTTGCTTCATTCTCTGCGAAGAGATGAGCAGTGTCTTGCGCATTGGGTGATCGCGGGTATGTTGGGCCAAAAACTGCAACCACTGCCCGGCATAACTTGTTCAAGAACTCAAGAGCCGTGGATTCGCTCATGCGCAAGTAGTCATCTTGTGCATCTGCGGGAGCATCGTATGCAAGCAACCTCATGGCCATCGTGCACTTCTGAATAGAGGTAAAGCCTACCGTGCCGGTGCAGTGCTTCTTCAATTTGAAGTAGGTGTCGAACTCCCGGATGGCATGCATGATCTTGAGGAAGAGCTTGCGGTTCATCCTGAAATGACGCCGGTACACCTTCTCGTCGTTGGTGGGATACTCGGCGAAATAGTCGGAGTAGAGGATGCAGTACCCCTCGTACCGCTGCCTCTGCTTGCTCTTGCAGCGACCGGGCCTCAATCCAGCACGCCGCGGCTGGGCGGCCTGGGCCTGCAAGTCGGCCAGGCAGCTCAGGATCAGCAGGTATTCGTCGTCGTCAATGGCGGCCTGATCTTCCTCGTCGAATAGCTCGGCGAGCATCTCCTCGGCGTCGGAGTCCATGGGCCGGGTAGAACGTCGAACACCTTGCAGGGGGTGGACACGTTTCGCCGGACACAACCTCCCTTGTGGCGGAGGGGCGAGTAAACGGCGCCGGCGGCGCGGCGGAGCTAGACGGCGGAGGTTCGGCTCGTTACTCGTGTGTGGTGGTGGCCGACGGGGTGGCGACGGCGAGTCGAGCGAGAGGAAAAGGCGAGTCGGGATGGGGAAAGTTGGGGAAATGGTGTTGCCTCGCCGATAGTGCTGGCCCACGCGCGTATTTCCTTCCGCCGCCCCCCAAACCGAACCCAACGGGCTGGGTTTCACCTGGGTGCGTCGGCGCTATTTTCCGCCGAAACGGCGCTATTTGGGGTTATGGGAGGCCGACTAGTAGAAAAACGGCGCTATTTCGCGCCCTGGGACGCTGGGGGACGGTTGGAGATGCCCTTAGTCTGGATGTAGTCAATATGTGCAATAGCTAGAACATATTATATTTAGAAAACGGAGGGAGTGCACTGCAAGTCTAGGATAATGCAACGTAGTGAATTTTGTCCGCTCCAGAAATTTATGGTTCAGGTGAGGAATTGTGCGGCAGCTCATGCGGACTTTGGGGATCGCCAGCATTTTTCTTGCACGTGTGTAGGACAACGCCAATAAGTCATAACACATGAGAAGACACGCATTCGACCAAATCTATATATATGTGACCCAAATTGTTTGGAACCTTCGCAACGCAATGGAAAATGGAGGACAGTACCTCTCAGTCTCACTCCTACTCCGTCTACCTCGTGTGGGCTCTCGTGTCGCTAGCGGTGGGTCTCGCAGCCTACCGCAGGTACGTGACGGCGGCAAATGTCTCCTTGCGGCTCCCGCCTGGGCCGTGGCAGCTGCCAGTTATCGGCAGCCTACACCACCTAGTCGGGCAGCTCCCTCACCGCGCCCTACGCGATCTTGCACGGCGCCATGGCCCAGTCATGCTGCTGCGGCTCGGCGAGGTGCCTACGCTGGTGTTGTCGTCTCCAGATGCGGCCCGAGAGGTGATGAAGACCCAGGACGTGGCGTTTGCGACGCGGCCACTCAACGCAACTATTCGCGTGATGACCTGCAACGGCCGGAACATCGGCTTTGCGCCATATGGTGAGTACTGGCGTCAGCTTCGCAAGATCGCCGTCACAGAGCTCCTCACAGTGCGCCGTGTCGAGTCCTTCCGTGCCATTCGCGAGGAAGAGGTGGCGTCCATGCTGCGCGACGTCGAGTGCGCCGCTGCGGCTGCCCGCCCCTTAGATTTGCACGCGCGTATGTCCGCAGTCGTTTCGGACAGCACGTTCCGCGCCGTAATAGGCGACCGGTGTAAGCAGCGAGACATGTTCCTGCGGGAACTTGACACACTTGTTCGGCTCGCCACGGGGTTTAACCCAGTGGACCTGTGGCCGTCGTCGTGGCTCGCTAGACGGCTTAGCGGCACCCTGCGGCGCGCCCAGGAGAACCGCGCTGCAGCTTCTAGGATCATGAGCAGCATCGTCCAAGAGCATCTCGAGAGGAGTCGACATTCCGACGGTGGTGCGGAAACAGAGGACCTGCTAGAGGTGCTGCTTAAAATACACAAAGATGGTGGGATCGACATGGTCACACTCGAAGGAGTCATCTTTGTGAGTCATCTTTTAGGAAAAAGAAGCCAAACCGGCCAATTATATCACAACATATGTCTCAACAGATGTGCTTGTTTGACGTGCACCACAGGATCTCTTCAACGCTGGAAGCGAGACGTCGGCCACAACACTGGAATGGGCCATGGCGGAGCTGATCAAGAACCCAACGGTGATGAAGAAGGCCACGACAGAAGTGCGCCGAGCCTTTAAGAACGGTGGCACGGTCGTAGAGGATAGACTTGGCGAGCTCCCATACCTACACCTCGTTATCCGGGAGGCGCTTCGTTTGCACCCGCCGCTGCCGCTGCTGCTCCCACGTGAGTGCCGGGAGCCGTGCAAGGTGCTTGGGTTTGATGTGCCCAAGGACACGCAGGTGATCGTCAACGTCTGGGCGCTGGGCCGCGACGAGCAGTGCTGGCCCGACGCGACTGAAGTGTTCTGGCCGGAGAGGTTTGAGGCCACAGGCGCACTTGATTTTAGGGGCACTGACTTCGAGTTCCTCCCGTTCGGAGCCGGACGCAGAATGTGCCCAGGGATGGCATTTGGCCTCGCCAATGTGGAGCTTCCACTCGCCAGCCTGCTGCTCCACTTCGACTGGGAAACCCAAGATGTCTTAGATCCGGCGGAGTTCGACATGTCTGAGGAATTTGGCCTCACTGTGCGGAGGAAGGCCAACCTCCTCCTGCGCCCTTCCCTCCGTGTGCCAATCGCCCGAACTGGAGTCTAAGTTGACTCTCTTAAGTGATAGTCAAAATATTAGGTTGAATATTATTTTTTTCACGAGATATATGAATCACTAAGATAAGTCTCTTGTAAACGTTTATATATAGAATAAAATTCAAAGTACAACAGGATCGTGTCCAAAGTTGTTAGAAACTCAGGACATCAAGGTCGAGGAACAGGATTGTGGGTCGAGGATGGCCAAACTATGTCTGACAATGGGAAAACATCTTTGGTCTGGCCCAATGCGACAGAAGAGTTCCGGCCAGAGCACTTTAACGCTCCTTCTGTAGATTTCAAGGGCACCGACTATGGTCTCCTGCCCTTCCGGGGCAGGACGGAGAATATCCCCTGGGTGGCATTTGGCCTAGTTAGTGTGGAGCTTCCTCTCGCCAGCCTCCTACTCCATTTTTATATCACTGCTCAGCTGAAGGCCAACCTGCTCCCGTGACCTTCTATTCGTGTACCACTCCTCCAAACTGGAGTTTAGATCAAATCGCCTGGTGTCAGGTTGCAATATTTCTCATGAAATAAAGCAATATCTCCTATGCTATTTTCTTTGGACCCAATCTTGTTTCTTGATGTGCTCAAAAGCGACCTACAGTGTCACGTTCTAGTACTGAAGCAGAATAAAAAGTCTTAGCCAATGCCACTTCTGAGTTAATATGGGTCGAGGCTCTAGTTTGTGAGTTTGGTGTCACTCTTCGAGAGAAGCCTTGCTTATGTTGTGACAGTCTTGGTGCTACGTTTATGTCTGCCAATGCAATCTCCAATGCCCGTACTAAGCATATCGAGATTGACTTCTATTTTGTACGTGAACGAGTTGCTAGCAAACAGCTTGAGATTAGGTTCATCTCTAGTAAGGATCAGATAGTTGATGGTTTCACCAAAATTTTATGTACTAGGAAACTTGACGAGTCTAGGCGTAATCATAACCTTTGCAAGGTTTAGATTAAGGGGTTGATGGAATATATATAATGTACGTATACAATACAATGTATTGTATACGAACTCAACTGTAAACGCCACGTAAGAGGGCTTTTCCCTTACCCTATAGCACGTACACCGATCGCTCCCAGAAGGAGTAGATTGTTTCCTCCTAGTCTCCTTCGTCAACATAGGCTCCAACCTCCGGCGTTTTTCTTCCACGTAAGTCCGAACATGTGGAAAGACACACTCACTACGGGAAACAGAGTCTTTACCGTGCGTCGGCTCGTTTGTCGTGTGCCATTTATGGGAAACATGACAAACAGATCCTTTGTCGTGTGCCGCACACGGCAACAACAGACCCATGGCGTAGAGCCCTGAATACCACACGACAATGACAAGCACATGACAAAGGCGACAAAAAACACATAGCAACGATGGCGCACGGCAAAGAAGATGGACACGTGTCCATATGAGCAGTAGAACAAACAGGACCGTCACAGCGGCTCTTTGATGTGTGTTTGCATACGACAAAGAATGGGACGTTACCTGTGCCGACACACGACAAAGTTCTGACATGGTTCTGAAACCCGTTGGCCCACTGGCAGAACTTTGTTGTGTAACTCCACACGACAAACCTTAGGTTGTTGTCGTGTGCATGCACACGGCAAAGAGCCTAGCATTATTTTATGTCTGCAATCTTGCCTTACAATATTGTAATAATTTATTATTTCTATTTATCATTTTATATTAATAAAGATTTCCACCCTAAAAAATCCCACCAACCTTACCACCCTAACTTATTATTTTCATTCACCGACATCGCCTTCTCTCTCGAGTTTGATTGGGCTCTAGTGGGGCTAGGGTTTGGCCGGAGAGGGGCTTCGGAGCGTCGGGGTGCCACCATAAGGTATTGGGTGGCACACCATGTGTGCACTAGTGTTACTAGGGTTGTAGATGCCAAATATCTCCTCGCTCTATGTTTTTGGGGTTCACCGGCATCGACTTCTCTCTCCGAGAGTTTATGTGCTACGAGTCCGAAACTCCCGGAAACGGACTCTCGGGACAGGGGGAATCTTCTGTAGAGGTGGGCCCTATCATTGTTTTTGGGACTTCCTATAATCCACCCTAACACAACCAAAAAATTAGTTCCACATTTCTATCCCCTTCCGGGCTACGGTCAAACCTGACGATAAGTTTGACTGGGCTCCAGTGTGGCTAGGGTTTGGCCGCAGAGGGGCTCTTGTAGCGTCGGGGTGGCACCATAAGTTATTGGGTGGCACACTATGTGTGCATTAGTGTTACTAGAGTTGTAGATGACAATGATCCTCTCACTCTCTGTGTTGGGGTTTCACCGGCATCGACTTCTCTCTTTGCGAGTTTATGTGTTACGAGCCCGAAACTGCCGGAAAAAGACTGTCGGCGGTGGTGGGTGGGGGCAGGGATCTTCTATAGAGGTGGGCCCTACCATTGTTTTGGGACTTCCTAGGGTCAACCCTAACACAACCAAGCAATTAGTTTCACATTGCTACCCTCTACAGGGCTCCGGTCAAACTTGCAGACGATAAGTTTGGCTGCAAAAAGATTGCACCGTGCGGCCCACTGGTGAGTCTTTGCCGCGTGCCACACGGCAAAGACCGACCAGTGGACCCCATGGTGCAATATTGTTTGTGTGCCAGCCCACGGCAAACACTGACGATGGGGACTCATAAATGCACCCTTTGCCATGTGCTGGCACACGACAAACACTGGGCTATGGGACCCACGACCGTGGCCAGCCGTCACTTCGTCATCAAGCCTGGGTGGGCCCCAAAGAAAACTGTAGCTGGGAAAGTTCTTTTCTCCGCCTTTGGAAAAATCCATCACTATCCAAACGCTGAATATGATGAAGCTACTGTTGGGTTGCTCAACACTAAATGTATCATCCTGGTACACAATGGTACTATTTGGCTGGAAAACAATTGTCGTCTCTAGAGTGAAGCGCTCAAGTAATTTGGTGGCTGGCAAACCTTATCTTTTCTTTCTACCTCAAAAAAGATTGGTTGTTTTCCTTTAGGGTCATCCATCACAATCGTATCTCTCTTGTCCAGAAAACAACTGATATATGATTGAAGAAATTTTGAAGACTGCTCGATACGGCACTTACCCTCCCCAAATAGAGAATTTTTTTGTCAGGTGCCAGGTATTCAGGGTCCATGCCACACAGGGTACAGGTTGGAGAGTGATCCATATGCCTATTATAACGGTGAACCCATACGCACATCGCTATGTAGAGAACGAGGCTCTAGTCTCGGGTCGGAACTGGCTTTAGTCCTGATTTTCCATCCGGGACTAGCTAATCGGAACTCGAGCCCCCTTTGGTCCCGGTTTTCTATGAATCGGGACTATAGGCACTCCACGTGGCCGCGCCGTGCGCTGCTGGCTGGAGGACCTTTAGACTCCGGTGGTAACAGAACCGGGACTAAAGCTATTCCTATCGCGGCAGAATTTTCTGTTGTTTCTCTGCCGCGGCAGGATTTTGTGTTTTTTTGTTCCGTGTTTTCCATTTCATTTTTTTTTTCAATTTGTGTTTCATTTTAATTTAAAACATGTTTCCGTACCCATATGCTATGCTATTACATACCCAGTACACGTTGATGCATATATATAATATCCGATCTCTTGCGAGTATACATATATAAAATTTAGTGTATTCGACTATTTAATTACATGGAGATGACTAAATTACATATTGAGTTCATCGTCCTCCAAAAAGTGCTCCCTTATGATGAATGACCTTTTTTAACAGAAATCCTGCCAATTCCTCTTGAATTGCTCGTCTGCGCTCGTCAAGTAGGAGTTTCTCCCATATACTCATGATCTTTAAGAAGGAGATAAATATATATACATACATATATTTATATACATATATATACATACATATATATATATAGACACCCTATTCAGCACTCTGGGCGTAGAAAACTTATTTTGCACACACAATTTTTTTATATTCCCAATTAAAAAATTTATGTTACGTATGCAATTATTTACATTCATGTTTGATACATTTGAGAATACTCGGCATAAAAATGAAAAAATATGATTCATAGCAGCATAAAAGTCATAAAAACAACATAAAAACGTGTATTTCTTCATTTCTTTTGTAGCATCACGTAAATAAAAAGTTTATGTCATGTACATACTTTCTTACGTTCTACTCGACATAAGGAATACGGCAAAATTTACGTGAAATAAAAATCATGTACGGTTCAAAAGATACATGGTGGGTGTAGAATAACTATTCTGCACCCTGGGTGCCAAATAGCGCGACTCTATATATAGACACCCTACAACCGGTTGTAGAATAGTGCTCTACAACCAATTCTGAACTTCTCAGAGAAAAACATAGAACTGCCCCGCTGTAGGGCAGTTTCATGCGGTAATTTTAACGTTACGTTTTAAACGTTTATCGTAATTGAGCAAATGATATATCATTGAAAAGCTAGTGATATTTCGCATATTTTCTTGTCTCACATAGGTTTTCAAATTCGTAACCATTTTTAAACAATTTCGAAAATACTCAAATCTCGTAAAAACTAATGTGAACGTATTTTTGAATATTTTTTAACCATTTATCAGAATTGAGCAAATGATATACCGTTGAAAAGGTAGTGAAATTACGCATCTTTTTCATTTTGTCAGTTTTTTCAAATTCGTTACGGTTATTTTTTATATCTACAAACATGATTAGTAAAATGTCACAGAGAACGTATTTTTTAAATATTTTCTCAACTGTAAATCGGAACGATTCTAATAATATGCCGTTGGAAACCTGTTGAAATTCCGCAACTTTTGTTCTTCCACAGTTTTCTTTAGTTCATGACCGATTAAATTCAATGTCAAAATATAATAATCTATAATATAGTATAAAATATAGAGTATTAAACTTCAGTCGACACACATGTGAACTTCCCGATATACATATGTGTACTGCCCGACGAAGTTTTCGTTATTTGTGTTTACTAAAACGACAATAACTTTTTAACTGTTTATCGGAATTGAGCAAATGATATACCGTCGAAAAGCCAGTGAAATTCCGCATCTTTTCTTGTCTCGCGTAGATTTTTAAATTCGTAACCATTTTTAAACAATTTCGAAAATACTCAAATTTGGTAAAATCTGCTGTGAATGTATTTTTTGGATATCTTTTTAACCGCTTATCAGAATTAAGAAAATCATATGCCGTTGAAAAGCGAGCGAATTGCGCATCCTTTTCATTTTTTTTTCACCTTTTTCAAATTCGTTTTGGTTATTGTTTCCTCTAAAACATATAGTAAGCGAAATGTCACAGAGAACATATTTTCTAAATATTTTCTCAACCGTAAATCAGAACGTTTCAAATGATATGCCGTTGGAAAGCTGTTGAAATTCCTCAATTTTTCTATTCTAGAATTTTCTTTAATCCATGACGGATTAAATTCAATTTCAAAAATGTACCAATCTGTAACGAAATAAAAAAAATAGAGTATTGAACTTCACTCAACACACATCGGAACTTCCCGGTATATGTATGTGTACTGCCCTACGAAGTTTTCTTTATTTGTGTTTACTAGAACAACAATAACTTTTCAACCGTTTATCGGATTTCCGCAAATGATATACCGTTGAAAAGCCAGTAAAATTTCACTTCTTTTCTTGCATCACGTAGGTTTTTAAAATTCATAAACCATTTTTAAACAATTTCGGAAATACTAAAATCTATAAGAACTGCTGTGAAAGTATTTTTTTTATCTCTTTTTAACCGTTTTATCAGAATTGAGCAAATGATATACCGTTGAAAAACTAGTGAAATTACGCATCTTTTTCATTTTGTCACTTTTTTCAAATGCGTTACAATTATTTTGTTATTTCTAAAAAACATGGTAAGCAAAATATCACATAAAACTTATTTTTTAAATATTTTTTCAACCGTAAATTGGAACGATTCAAATGATATGCCGTTGGAAAGCTGTTGAAATTCCACAACGTTTTCTCTTCTACAGTTTTCTTTAATTCATGACCGATTTGTCTGTGCACTTCTTTTTGTACAACTATCGGCCCCCTATATAGGGCGATCGGTCAGTTCCGACTGAACTGCAGACACAACACCCCTCTCCTTCCCATCTTCTACCTGACGACCCGAGCGAGCGAGCATCGGCGGGCGCGCCGATGCGAAGGAGCGAGGGACGACACACGACACCGATCCCCCCCTAACCACCTTATTCCCCGACGCGAGCCCAGTGAGGGAGCGGCGGCGGGATCGCCGGCGCGACGGAGCTGGGATCGCCCACGGCATCGAGCTCGGCGGCGCGACCACCTCCTACCTACCAGACCGAGCGGTAAGGCTTTATCCCCCAGCCGGCGCGATCAACATCCGGATGCGGCGTTGCGAGGACCCAGGAATCGACGGAAAGGATGCGCGGCGGAGCTCCGGGGAAGGCAGCTCGGGACACCGGTCCGGCGGCGCGTGGGAGTGACCGGAGATGGAGCAGCAGGTGAATCCTCTCCGCCAGCGAGGTGATGGTGCCGCGACGACCGAACAGAGGATGGAGGTGCGCGTGTGGAGGGAAGACGGGAGCTTGATGGTGGAGACCAGCAGCGAGCATGGAGAGAAGGCTATTATGAATTGGGAAAATCAAACGGGACACGGCGGGACGAGCGAGCACTACTAGAGATTTGCTTATAGCAGCATAAACTACCACAGGTGTTGAGACATCGTAGTAGTTTTTCATAGACGGGGGTGCCATGAGACTACGGGTAGAGACGTGGGGAAACGGGATCGCGTTGAAGACAAAGACACGGGATTTACCCAGGTTCGGTACGTCGTAATAATACGACGTTCCTACTCCTGCAATCTCACTAATCAGGACTAAAGCCTGTGTATACAATTAAAATGTGAGGTTCTGTTTAGCTTTTCGCTGAGGATCAACTTCCCGGCGAGTTAGCCTGTAGCTTCGTCCCTAGTTATCTTATCTCCCGCCCGGCTTTATATAATAGCCGGGTTAGGGCATACAGACTAGGAAACCTAGAAGACTAGGGTAGCCATTAACTTGGAAAGTAAGGAATCCGCCTTCTCCTCCAAGCCAGATCACGTGGGCCGTGATCCGGGTCCTTCTAGAATCCGGCTTCTGTGCGTCAGCTTACTGGGCCGCCCAATGGACCACAGCCCACTACCAGTTGGGCCACCCTGGTAATCCGGCACTTTTGACTACCATCTGATATACCCCTATTAGTATATATCCGACAGTAGCCCCCAAGAAGGATTAAAACTCTCATTCGCCGTCTTTCGCCAAATGCATATTGTCCGAGAAATATTGGCCAGCAGTCTTGATTCTTCTTTTTCTTCTTTTTAAGAGAGATGGTAACGTAAAACTCGGAATTCCGAAAATCCGGCTTTTCTCACACGATCCTTCGTGGAGAAGGAATCTCCTACGTCAGCACTTTAATTCTGCTGACGTAAGGGACGTTTGGGTTCCAGGCGGGAAACCCAGAAACCCTGTAGCTTCGTCCCTAGTTATCTTATCTCCCGCCCGGCTTTATATAATAGCCGGGTTAGGGCATACAGACTAGGAAACCTAGAAGACTAGGGTAGCCATTAACTTGGAAAGTAAGGAATCCGCCTTCTCCTCCAAGCCAGATCACGTGGGCCGTGATCCGGGTCCTTCTAGAATCCGGCTTCTGTGCGTCAGCTTACTGGGCCGCCCAATGGACCACAGCCCACTACCAGTTGGGCCACCCTGGTAATCCGGCACTTTTGACTACCATCTGATATACCCCTATTAGTATATATCCGACAGTAGCCCCCAAGAAGGATTAAAACTCTCATTCGCCGTCTTTCGCCAAATGCATATTGTCCGAGAAATATTGGCCAGCAGTCTTGATTCTTCTTTTTCTTCTTTTTAAGAGAGATGGTAACGTAAAACTCGGAATTCCGAAAATCCGGCTTTTCTCACACGATCCTTCGTGGAGAAGGAATCTCCTACGTCAGCACTTTAATTCTGCTGACGTAAGGGACGTTTGGGTTCCAGGCGGGAAACCCAGAAACATATCTCTGACATATTCTCGCGGGAAACGAGGAGATAACCATAATCATCCTGTCGATCCATTTCCCGGATTTCTCGGCGAGTGACACGCGTTAATCATCCAACGGTCAAAAGAGCCGTTAGCACGCATCGTGACGGATTTCCGGCTATAAATAGCCTTCTTCGTCCTCCCGGAAAATATTCCGCACCCACTCGAATGCCATTACAGCGCCCTAGCTTCCAGCAGAGAGAGAGAGAACCGAACTTACACTGCGCCCAGAACGTCACCGGAAGCGAGCCAGCGCCGCCAACAAATGGCATCTCCGCTGTCCTCGCCCGCCCGCAACGTCTCGCGGGACATCGAGGACATAATCAACACTGTGGATCCTCAATTGGATTCCCGACGCGCGCCAGCGACGACGTTCCGGTGAAGACTGCGAGCACCGCGGCGGATGAGGGAAACGCTTCCGCCGCCGCGGATCTTGCGGGCTCATGCTCCGCGCTTTCTCCGCCGTTTTCCCCCGAGACGGCGGAGGAGAAGATCACGCTCGTCGGCGACGAGCTTGCGGCCGCGGAGGCCGCCGCGTCCGCCGCCGCCGGAGCGGACGAAAACTGGAATTTGTCGGCAACTGGAGTCCGAGTAATATTCCTCCTTTCCTCCTTCCACAAATGGAAAAAGAAGGGCTAATAATCAAAGGCAAATGGCGGAACTCGGAAGGTGAGCTCGAGCCTACACCAAAAAACGGGGAACGCGTCCTCCTTACCTCTCACATTGCGAGAGGTATGGGTTTACCGCCTTCCGCCTTTTTCTTGGACGTCCTTAACTGTTACGGCGTTCAGCCCCACAATCTTTCTCCCAATTCCGTCCTTCATCTAGCTAGTTGCCAAGCCCTTTTTGAAGGGTATTTAGGAATAGCACCTAGTCTAGATTTCTGGCGATATTGCTTTGAAGTGAAGCATAACCTCACAGAAGGTATTCCTCCCATCTGTGGAACTATTTCTTTCACTCTCCGGAAGTCTAGGGAAGATTGGTATCCGAAGATAAAAACATCGGAACCCGTCAAATCTTGGATGGGTTCCTTCTTTACCATCAGGACATCCCATTTCCCTGGTAAGAAAAGCGGGGTTCCTCCATTCGTTAACTCCGCCGCCTCTCCTCAAGAGAGTTGGGCAGTTGAAGCAATGCAGACATTGCCGGAAAACTTGATGAAGATAAAACGGCATATCGCCAAGCTTACTTCCTCTCAGCCTCCCTTAACTGGAAAGGATACTGTTTTATGTTGGTTTGGACGCCGTATCCAACCTTTTTCCTTTCGTTCCCGGCTCCTTTGCGAATATGAAGGACCAGAAGATAGCATGAGGGGGACGGACAAGTCCTATACCAAAAAGGATTTCATAAAGCGACTCCACCAACTGGTCGTCACGTGCGATCAATACGCAGAAAGTCTGGCAATATATCATGTGGAGAATCCAGCCCCCAAGGTATTTATATTTTCCTTGCTTTCGGGTTTTTCTCGTATTATCCTCCTTGCCTGACTTTTAACGCATCATTGCTATTTCCCTAGTTCGATGAACTTGAGGGAGCTGATCTTGCTTCCGACGCCGAGCTTAACGAAATACATGCCAGCTTCTACGGCGACCGGAAACGTAAGAGGCAGGTGACTTTTGAGGAAACGATAACTGTTGACGGAATTCCCGTCGCCACATCCAGGTATTCTGCTGGAACTTTTTTAATCGTTATTCCCCTCCAGTTCTTCGAGATATTTATTTCTCGGATGTTCTCTTTTCAGCCTCTCTCCAAATCCTTTGAAAACAAAGAAATTAAAGAAACGTAAAGCTGCTGCTATGAAAAAAGAACCTTCTTTTGCTTTGACTGGGGGGGACGAACCTATCCCCACTTTGGACAGGAATATCCGGATAAAGGAAGAACCATTTGATGAACTCGGATATATCCGTCCAGAAGCTAAGAAATTCTTCGCTTCTGCTCCTCTAATTCGTCCTTGGCCACAGGGCGGGCTGATTATCCGAAACAACTTCGTATTTTCACCTCGTCAGGTCATACAAGATGGCCTTCATCACGTTGGGATTCTTTTTTCTGAATATGCCAAAGAATTCAACGAGACTTTGTCAAACTTGCGGGAAATGAGCCAGGTAATATCTCTAGCCCCCAAGCAATAAGTTGGAAACATACTTTCCCCTTAATGCTTTTTTCATTACGCTTGATCTAACTTAAGCGTTTGGCTTTTATTTCCGCGTTTCAGCATACTGCTGATGTGATAAACTTGGAACTTTTTAATAAACTTAACGTCAAGAATGAAGAGGTGAAAACCCTTCAATCTATTATTAAGTCTAAGGATAATGAGCTGGCATCATCTCAGCTACAGCTATCGGAAACAACAGGTATGCTTTACTCTGTTTTATCCGGATTATCAATAAGTACTTTCTCGAGATATTTCTAAACTCGGAATTTTTTCCTTGCTTTTCAGCTGCTTTGGCTAAGGCCAAGGAAGTGGCTGAAGATGCCGGCAATGCCGAACGTCTTCGCAAGGAGAATTTGGACCTTCATAAGGAGCTTATGAAGGTTCGACAAGATCTGGAAGCCAGTAATCTGTCCCTTGGACTTGCTCAATCCAAGGCTTCCGATCAGGCGGAAAAAGATAAATCCACTATCCAAGACTTGGAAAGTATCTTAATCCTTCGCCTAAAGGAATGTTCCGAAATTGACAAGGTTCTCGGTAAGTTTTATTTCATTTACCGATTCATCCATGTCTTTCTTTCTTTCTCTGTTTTGTCTCCTAACCTTTTTGGAGGCTTGTTCCGAAAAAACAGGAAATTATCCAGGTCTTTCTCATATCGACAAAATCCGAGCCTTTGGGAAGGTATGGAATGCGATCAGAAATGCTGGAATGCAACTGATCAGCAAGTTCTTCCCTGCAAGTACCATAGAATTCTCGGAAATTTATAAACTTCCGGGTGCTATCCTGGAGGTGGCGGAATCCAGGGAGTCCACCTTACGCTCCGCTGCACGGGGTGGTGCACGCATGGCTCTCGGCCTTATGCGTATGCATTACCCTGGTGCCAAATCTTGGCGCGTGGCATCCGGTATCCCTCAAGGATACACGGAAAACCAGCGAACCACCATCTTTGATGAAATCAAAGGCCATGCCACCAAGATTGCCTCCATGGTAAACATCTCCATCACCTATCCGGAAGAGGAGATCCCCGAAGCCCCCGAGAACGACAGCAGCAACGAAGACTCGGATGCTTGAAGGGCTGTCCTGATCCTGGATGCTGGAACTAGACAATAGGAGCATTACTGCACTTTTACAATGTAACTTATATTGTAATGCTTCTATTCCTTTTGTATAAACAAGAACTCCGCCTCTTGCAGTTTTAATTATGAAATTCTTTGCAAGGTTTCCGGGTTTTAATACTCCTTTTCCTTCTAAGTTCTCCGGCTTATGTGTTTTAACTGTCCTTAGTGTTTGAAATGGCTCGATAGTATTATGAATCATCATGCCGAGTAACTGGATATAACCAATCAGTTTAAACTCGTAAACATGGATCATACTAAAGGCATTTTTACTAACTAGCTCCAGTGACCCAACACGTAAACAATCAGATAATACTTAGAGAAAAGTAATGAATTTTTTGAAACTTGGGCACGCAGGGACAATCCGAGTTTCCTTTAGCCGTTAGCAGGCTGAAAATCATTCAGTTTTTAAACACCGAGCACGCAGGCACAATTCGGGTTAACATTGAGTATTTTGTAAGATCATTGGGAAATAGATAAGGTGGAATCATGCTTTGTACTATAATAAACTTGTAAAAACATGGATATAAGAATTCCGACAACTTTATTTCATGATCTCAAAGATGTTTACATAGAAATTGAACTGAGTATAGAAGGGAGATAACTGTTGGATGCTCCAAGGCCTCTTTGTCTCTCCTAGTTCATCATCTATCGTTCTCTTTCTTTTGCGATTCGGCTTCTCGGGATCGTCTTCCGTGTCCCGAATATCTACAAGATAATATGACCCATTTTTCATAGCTTTGCTGATTACAAATGGTCCTTCCCATACTGGGGCCAATTTGTGCTTTCTTTGCTGCACCAATCTCAGCACTACGTCACCTTCTTTAAAAGAACGATGCCTGATTTTCCGACTATGATAACGTCGTAAACCTTGCTGGTAAATGGCGGATCTTTGAAGCACAAGCTCTCGTTCCTCTTCTAAGAGATCGACGGCATCCTGTCGTGCTTCTTCGGCATCCGAGTCGTCGAAATCCCGCACTCTTGGGCTATCATGGATCATGTCCGTTGGAAGGATCGCTTCCGCACCATAAACTAGGAAAAACGGGGTTTGCCCAGTTGACCTGTTTGGCGTCGTTCGAATACTCCAAAGCACAGAAGGTAGCTCCTCTACCCATGCTCCAGCTGCTCTATGAATAGGAGATTCGAGTCTTGGGCGTATTCCTTGCAGGATTGAGCTATTCATTCTTTCAACCTGTCCATTGGATTGCGGGTGTGCCACAGATGCGAGATCTAAGCGGATTCCCGTTTGTCGGCAATATTTTGCCAACTCTCCAATGGAGAAATTTGTCCCGTTATCGGTTATTATGCTGTGTGGAACGCCATATCTCATGACTATGTCAATGATGAAATTTCTGGCAGTTACACCGTCAAGCTTTTTGATGGGTTTAGCCTCCACCCATTTGGTATACTTATCCACAGCTACAAGTAGATGTGTAAGTCCGCCTCACGCAGTTTTGAACGGTCCCATCATATCTAGCCCCCAGACCGCAAACGGCCATGTAATTGGGATGGTTTTGAGTGCTTGGGCCGGCATATTAGTCTGCTTGGCGTAATATTGACACCCTGCACATGTGTTGACTATGTGCTCAGCATCTGTCTTGGCTGTTAGCCAGAAAAACCTGGCATGGAATGCTTTTTTAACTATGCTTTTTGATTGAGCATGATGTCCGCAATCTCAGGCGTGGATTTCTTACAGGATGTCTCGTCCTTCTTCTGGTGAAATACACCGCAGAAAAATTCCGGAAGTACTGCGTTTGTACAGGCAATTGTCAATTACCGTGTATCCTTTGAATCGACGCTGAATTTGCCTCTGCAAGACTTCGTCTGCTCCTTCCGGGTACTTCTGGTTGACTAAGAAGTTTAAATATGGAATTGTCCAGTCCGGGTTAACGAGCATAACTTCGATTGACTCGGAAGCCAGGGGGTAATCGATATCTCCACCTTTTATGGATGGCTCATACAAATGCTGGACGAATACACCTGGTGGTAGGATTTTTACACTTTCTGATCCCATGCGGGCTAACGCATCCGCGTTCCAATTTTCCTCCCTTTTAACGTGGAGTACTTCGAATCCGAAAAAACAAATGGCGAACTCGTCCACCGTTCTCCGATATTCGGCCATTATAGGGCTTTTTGCGTCGCAGGTTTGGTTAAGCTGATGCTGTACCAAATCCGAGTCACCATAGCACAGAATGCGTTTAACCCCTATTTCTTTTGCAATGTGCAAGCCATGAAGCAGAGCTTCGTATTCTGCCACGTTATTGCTGGCGTTGAAGTGTATTTGTAATACATACTCCAATATGTCTCCTTGAGGGGATTTTAAGACTACACCAGCTCCAGCGCCCTCCTTCATCTTGGATCCGTCAAAATGCATGATCCAGTACTCGGACTCCGGCATTGGTGTTTTCTCCATTGCTTCCGTCCAGTCGGCGACAAAATCTGCCAGAACTTGGGATTTTATTTCCGTCCTTGGCTGATACTTAATGTCGAAGGCTGCTAGCTCCATACCCCATTTGGCTACTCGGCCAGTTGCCTCCGCATTGTTTATTATATCCCCTAGTGGTGCTTTGCATACCACTGTTATGGAATGTCCTTGGAAGTAATGGCGTAACTTTCTAGATGCGAAAAATACTCCATATGCCAGTTTTTGGTAGTGTGGGTACCTTTGCTTGGACTCGGAGAAAACTTCACTTATGTAATATACCGGATGCTGATCTGGTATGCTTTGTTCGTCTTTCTTCCGTTCCACAACAATTACCGCACTAATAACCCTGTTTGTAGCCGTGAGGTACAATAGCATAGGTTCTTCGTCTTTTGGGGATGCCAAAATCGGAGCTTTCATCAAAGTTTCCTTTAATTGGGTTAACGCTGCATCGGCCTCCTCTGTCCACTCGAATTTGTCGGATTTTTTCAGCAACTTGTAAAGTGGTAAGGCTTTATCCCCCAGCCGACTAATAAATCTGCTGACGGCAGCGGCGGAACCCGTCAATCTTTGGACATTTTTCACACACGTGGGTTTGGAGATATTCAAGATTGCTTTGATCTTTTCCGGATTAACTTCTATTCCTCTGTGAGAAACGATGAAACCCAGAAGTTTTCCTGAGGGAACCCCGAATACGCACTTTGACGGATTTAACTTCATCTTATAAGTGCGCAAGTTTTCGAAGGTTTCTCGCAAATCCTCAAGGAGTGTGTCTTTTTCCTTGGTTACGACAACAATATTGTCTACGTAAACATGGACGTTTTTGCCAATCTGGCTATGCAAACAGCGTTGCATGCAACGCTGGTAAGTTGCACTTGCGTTCTTCAGGCCAAACGGCATGGTTACGTAGTAATACGTCCCGTACGGGGTTATAAAAGAAGTCTTAATTTTATCTTCCTTTTTCATGCGTATTTGGTGATACCCGGAATAAGCATCTCCAAAAAGCATAAAAGCTCAGAGCCTGCGGTGGCGTCTATTATTTGATCGGTTCGTGGTAACGCGAACCTATCTTTTGGACACAATTTGTTCAAGCCGGTGTAATCTATACACATTCTAAGAGCAGTAGTGTCTTTCTTCTGTACTAATACCGGATTTGCAGACCATTCAGTGTGGATTACTTCCTGGATGAAATCTGCTGCTAAAAGCCGGATAATTTCCTTGCCAATAGCCTTCCGTCTTCTTCCGTCGAATCGACGGAGACCTTGTTTGACGGGTTTGGAGCCTGGAATTACCTTGAGTTGATGCTCAGCAAGTTACCTGGGTACGCCTGGCATGTCAGCTGGACACCAGGCGAAAATATCCCAGTTCTCACGGAGGAACTTGATGAGCTCGCCTTCCTATTTGTCGGTCATCCCAGTTCCTACTACAACAAATTTTGTCGGATCTTTGGGATCTAGGATTACCTGTCTTGTATTCTTGGATGCCTTGAAGCTATCTGCTGGCTTCCGAGTTTCTTTTCCTGCCGGCATTTCTGTTGGCGATACCTCCTTAGCCAGCTCCTTCAGCTCTTCCTTTGCTATGATCTTCTTAGCGCACAGGGCATTTTCTTTTTCCAGCTTGTTCGCCAGCTTGAAGTCTCCAGTTATGGTGATTACCCCTCCTTTTGGCCCTGGCATCTTCAGCTTGTTATAAATATAACATGATCTTGCCATAAATTTGGCGAAAGCTGGACGTCCGAGAATTGCGTGATACACGCTTTCGAACGGCACCACCTCGAAGGATACTTTTTCCTGACGGAAGTTATCTTTTTCTCCGAAAGTGACATCTAGGGAAATTTCTCCTAGGGATCGTGCTTGCCTGCCGGGAACAATGCCACGGAAGCGTATGTTGCTGTGATTGAGCTGGGTCTCGGAGATTTTCAGATCTCTCAACGTATCCAGGTACATTATGTTGATGCTGGATCCTCCGTCCATCAGCACTCTTTTTAGCCTAGTGTTCTGGACAATAGGGTTTACAATAAGAGCTTGTGTGCCGGGTTCAGGGATATTTCCGGGATGATCAGACTGATCCCAGGTTATTGGTGTGTTCGAATATTTGAAGAATTTTGGGGTTGCCGGAACAACCACATTTATTTCTCGAAGTATTCTTTTCGCCACCTTTGCTGATGGAGTTGCTAGGAAAGTTAGGGCGCATTCTCCATCAACTCTCGGAAACTTGGGTTCGCCTTTCCACTGTTGTTCCTGGTTTTTTTCGTCAGTGTCCGATTCACTGTCTTCTTTCTCAGCTTCTGGCTTTTGTTTAGAGAATTTCCTTTTGGAACTCTTCCCCTTGTTTCCGGATCCTGCACTGCTTTTCATGTGCTTATTCAGCCGGCATTGTGCGTTTGTATGGGTGGGTTTCCCAAATTGCGAATGGTGGACGCAGGGTTCCGACTTAATCTTCTCCCACTCTTCTTTAGTGTAGTTGATTGGTTCCGAACTGCGTCCTTTCCATCTGTTCCCTTTTTCACATCCAAAGGCTATGTTAACCTCTTTGGGTTTTGGTGTTGCATCTGAAGTTCCTTTTTTCTCAGAGCGAGTATTTTTCTTGGCCAGTATCAGTGCATCGATATTGCCGCCTCTTGCTCTGATATCGTCTTCGGCTGCAGCGTGTTCATTGGCGGTTGTAAGTATAGATCCGAGATCTTTGTGCCGTTTGGAACCAGCCATGAACGGTACAAGACCGGGTTTTAGGCCATTGACGAAAGCATGCATTGCTTGTACGTCAGTTACTCCAGAGCAACTATTCTTCATTGCAGTCCATCTGGAGATGAAATCCACGCATGGTTCATCCTCGAACTGGGTGCAACGGTTCAGCTGGTTGATGTTGTTCGGGCGTTTGTAAGTTCCCCGGAAATGTTGAGTGAATACTCGAGCCATATCATCCTAGCTGTCTACAGTTCTTGATGGTAATCCATTAATCCAATCTCTGGATCCATCCAGTATCATTAGGGGGAGAAACTTTACAGCTTCCAGGTCTGTCCCATTGTTAATCTGGATGGCTGTATGGTAGTCTGAGAGCCAGGTATCCGGGTTTGTACTGCCGGTGTATTTCTGGTACGTTGGACCGACCTTGGCGAAGCCAGAATGCAGGGTTATCCTTCGGATCCTATCAGTGAAACACTTAGGTCCAAAGTATAGATCATCCTTTTCCGCCCTATCCATGTGTGCGGAATACCTGCCGGCTGAATGGACAGAAGGGGATCTACTCCTTTCTTTTCCATTGTTGCGCGGGCGCGCTTTTCCGGGATCGTTTCTATTTCTGTCAATATCACACCCTTTTGGATGAGGCGGAGTTCTACTCCTGTGCCTTTCTTTATCCTTGGGAGGTGTCCGAGATCTCTCACGCCTGTGAGGTACATCATGTCTTCCGGCTTTTTTAGTAGGGTGTCTCGGAGGTGGCGTTGCTTTGCCATCATTCCGGTGTTTTTCTTCCTGATCGTGGGGTTTGCGTCCACCTTTCGGGAGATGAGATCCGGTTCTAGACGCTTCATCCCTATTGTCGGGATTTTTCTTATCTTTTCTCGGATCTGCTTTCTTATCCTTTGAGTTGTCGGAATCTCCAGGTTCTTCCGGTCCAGGTGCTCCAGCGGCGCAAGTAGCTGTTTTGCATAGGGCGGAGTCGTCGTGCAACTTCCCTGATCGCTCTTGGGCCCGCTGTTGTTGTTGCAATGCTTTTCCTAGGAAAGCATACACCCCTTGGAGTTTTTCACCGTTGGAGTACATGGCAAACGCTGCTTCCGCATTTTCTGCTGCGGTTTTGTATATTGGTTCGCCCCTGGCATCCTTGCCGTTTACTTGCTTTTGCCAAGATGGGTTATGAAACCTTTTCTTTGGCGGCAGTACTTCCGGTCTTACGATTCCGGGTAACCTTGTAGGTTTTATGGCAGATCTATTCTTTTTCTCGTACTCCTCGATTTCTACCTTCATGAGCTTGATGTCATCCTGGGTTTTTTGGAGGTGTTCACGAGTTCTGAATAGATGTTGTTGTTGCCGTTGGAGAGCTTGTCTCCTGGCTTCTAGCACTTCAAGGGGTTCATGCAATCCCACTGGTGTTTTTAACAATTCATGTTCTTCTTGCTCTGTCATTGTTGGAACAAGGATTTCTTTTGTTTTCTTCTCCGCAAGTTTTGTTCCGCTTGTATCTCCTACTTCATAACTGTCCTATTGGAGTTTTTTAGCGGCCTTGTTCTTTTTCTTGGAAGAGGGAGGTTTTTTAGCAGGTTCATCCTCTGTCAATTCCTTGACGTTGGGAAATATTGGAGAAGTTTCTCCATCTTCTCTCTCTTCCTCTGGCGGAGGGGTTTTAGGGCTTTCCTGACTGTCGGCGTCCGTGTTTTCAGCCGGTTTTGCCATTAGTACTTCATGGAACCCCTCTTGAAAAGATTTAACTTTTCTTTCGAAGGCGTCCACGTCTTCGTCTTCGGAATCAAAATCATCTGATCCGGTTTCTGACTCTAATCTCGCCTCAATGGCGGCTAGCACAGAGTCAGCTTCCGAGTTCATCGCTGGATTGGCGGATGTCGAATCTTCCACCTCTGTAGTGGGTTTGCTGTTTTCTGCCTCTTGCACGGGATTTCCGTCATCCGTGTTTTCAGCGACTTCGGATTGCACCATACCGATAAAGTGTGTATCACTTTTATGTCGGCGATCTGAGCAAAATCCGGGATCATAGTCATCCTCGACTGGGTATAGGGCGGGTGGGAAAAATTTGCTTCCACCGCAAAACCCCATGGCCTCTGCAGTTAGTCTGATAAAGATATTAGTAGATCCGATCGGTAACACGCAGGCACTTACCAGATGATTTTGCGCTGGTATGTAGGATCCATTGTCGAGGAAGCGTCCGACGTCATCGTCGAACTCCAGGCTTCCGACAGTTATGGAACTGCCGATCCCGCCGAGTATCCCAGATCGGAACTTAACGCCTGACGTCGTTTGCCCCACGGTGGGCGCCAACTGTCGAGACATCGTAGTAGTTTTCATAGACGGGGGTGCCATGAGACTACGGGTAGAGACGTGGGGAAACGGGATCGCGTTGAAGACAAAGACACATGATTTACCCAGGTTCGGTACGTCGTAATAATACGACGTTCCTACTCCTGCAATCTCACTAATCAGGACTAAAGCCTGTGTATACAATTACAATGTGAGGTTCTATTTAGCTTTTCGCTGAGGATCAACTTCCCGGCGAGTTAGCCTGTAGCTTCGTCCCTAGTTATCTTATCTCCCGCCCGGCTTTATATAATAGCCGGGTTAGGGCATACAGAATAGGAAACCTAGAAGACTACGGTAGCCATTAACTTTGAAAGTAAGGAATCCGCCTTCTCCTCCAAGCCAGATCACGTGGGCCGTGATCCGGGTCCTTCTAGAATACGGCTTCTGTGCGTCAGCTTACTGGGCCGCCCAATGGACCACAACCCACTACCAGTTGGGCCACCCTGGTAATCCGGCACTTTTGACTACCATCTGATATACCCCTATTCACTATATATCCGATAACAGGCGAACACACAATTCGATGCGCCTGGGCTAATTAGTGCAGGCGAACGAGTGCACGGTGCGCCTGGGGTAAGTCTGTTACCCCAGGCGAACCATCTCCAGAAGCGCCTGGGGTAAAGTGTGGCAGCGCCACCACCACAACCCCCTGGCACTCTTCCTTTACCCCAGGCGAATTTTATCCTAGTTCGCCTGCGGTATAACACATACCCCAGGCGAATATTCACAGAAGCGCCTGGGGTAACAAGTGGACTGGGGTAGCTCCCCTTAGCGCAGGCGGACCACATCATTGTTCGCCTGGGATAAAAAAGGCCTGGGGTAGCATCCCTTAGCGCAGGCGCATTTCATGCCTTATTCGCTTGGGGTAACATTTGGCCTCAATAAGTGCGGCCAGCCACCCACACCACCACCCCTTCCACCCCACTCACTCACTCACTAGTCCAAACTCGACCCATTAGTGCTCCTAGCTCAATCCCCCACACCCCTCCACCATTTTTAGCTAATTTAACCAATCATGTTTGTTATATTTTAGCTAGTACGCTACCCCACTTTCCCTCTTCCAAATCTCTCCACTAGATCTACTAACCGGACACTAGATCTCACCACAAATTCACCACTAGCTACTTCTAGATCTATCACTCTCTTATCGGTCGTCTCTCCGGTGATCTTCGACGTCGTCATCGCGTCTATATATTTTGCATTGTGTGTCATCTTAATAGGTGCGTGGGATTGGTCGGTGGATGAGAATTCGGTCTCTTTTTCATTTTATTGTGTTTCCATGAGGATGAGTTGCCAATGTTTTGCCGAAATGTTGATTCATTTCCTTTTCGGCAAATTTCTGGCGCTCCGCGTTACACCTTTTGTAGGAAGGTCATGCCGAAATTTTCCGTGAAAACCAGATCTAGTTAATGAAACCTCTCTCTCTTGCATTTTGTAGCAATGGTCATTGTGATGAGGACAAGCGTGGTGCATACGTACGTGCGACGCGTGATGACCGAGATGCATCGAAACAACCGCACCGAGATAGAGTGTCCGTGTCGGAAATGCAAGCTGGGGTCCTTGTTCAAACCAGATTCTGGTAATGTGGAGAAGCACCTACTCAGGTATAGTTTCATGGAGGGCCACACTAAGTGGATTGATGATGATGAAGACGATGATCACGTCGAGACCAATTGGGCGGCGACATGTGAAGATGATCAGGAGGAGTCTGAACATGGCAATGGAGAGGACGAAGAGGCTGCCGACGGAGACGACTATAATGAAGAAGAAGGGAGTCATGATGATCAACAACATGAAGACGAGGACATGAACACTCCGCTAACTTCAGTCGTGCGGGACCCTCATGTTCAAGATCTTATTCTCAAGAACACGTCGACCGACGCCAGACGTAAATCTAAGATCACGCAACTAGAGATAGACTCTGCAACTCCGTTGTATGACGCAAGTCGCGGGACGGAGGAGTCACGCTTGAGAGTAGCTCTGGATCTTCTAGAGATGAAGGCAAAACACGGATGGACCAACACAAGCATGGACGATCTTCTGCGATACCTGAAGACGCACTTACCTGAAGGGAACACATGTGCTAGTAGTCTACAGGAGGCCAAGAAAATCGTGTGCCCCCTCGATTTATCGCACACAAAATACCACGCTTACGTCCGTGACTGCATAATTTATCGTAACGAGCACGCGGACCAGATCAAATGTCCGGTGTGCGGTGCTGATCGTTACAAGAGGGGAACGAAGAAAGCTCCTAGGAAAGTTGTGTGGTACTTTCCACTCATTCCCCGTCTGCAGTGGTACTTCGTGGACCCCAAGGAAGCAAAGCTCATGCGCTGGCACGAGGACAGAAAGAAGGCGGTGCTGAGCGATCCAGAACATGTTGAAAAAACAGTGCTAACATACCCTTCGGATGCACATCAGTGGAAAGCATTAGACGCATTCGATGAAGAATTCGGGAACGACCCAAGGAACATCAGGCTTGGTGCGAGCACCGACGGTCTCAATCCGTTTGGCAACCAGAGCATCAAACATAGCACCTGGCCCGTGTTTGTATGGATGTACAACCTCCCCCCGTGGCTGTGTCTGAAGAGGAAGTACATACACATGAGTATGCTGATTCAAGGGCCGACCCAGCCAGGGAGCGATATCAACCTGTATCTCGAGCTATTGAAGGAGGAGCTAGACACGTTGTGGGAGGAAGGGGTGGAAACATGGGACGCCTTCAAAGAAGAAACTTTTCGTATGAGAGCCGCACCGATCACGATGGTGCAGGACTATCTCGGATACGGATACATTGCGTGTCAGGTGTGCCATGGACAGAAGGCTTGTGTCAGGTGCATGGAATTTACGCTGTTTCTACAGCTACACAAGGATCCCGGATCTTCTAAAACTGTATACATGAGGCATCGAATGTGGCTACCACAGAACGACCCGTGGAGAAAGCGCGGAGACCTGTTCAACGGTAAAGATGAGCTCGATCTACCTCCACGCAAGAGAAGAGGAGAAGAGATCGATACTCTATTGAAGAATTGGAAAACGTGTCCTCCGTCGGGAAAGGTACAAAAGCGGAAGCGAGGAGAGAAGCGAAATAGAGGAGAGAAAAAGTGTCCTCCGCCAGAAGGACCACTCTTGGGGGTATGGAAAAGGAGGTCCGTGTTTTGGGACTTGCGGTACTGGCCAATCCTCGGAGTGCCTCACTGCCTTGATGTCATGCATATCACGAAGAATGTGTGTGAGAGCTTGCTTGGCACCCTGTTAAACATGCCAGATAGGACCAAAGACGGGCCAAAATCAAGATACGACCTGATGGTCCTGAATATCAGGAGCGAGCTTCACTTACCGCCTTCTACGCGTGAACATACGGAGGAGGTAGAGGATGAGGTGGAGGAGATGGACGACCGCAAGCGGAAAAGGGCTAAGCAACACGAAACTCACCGCCTGAAACCCTCTTGCTTCACTCTAAGCCCCGACGAGCTCGCGCAAATATTCACATGCCTCCTCGGAGTGAAATTTCCCTTAGGTTACGCGGGGCTGATAAGCAGATACCTAGACGCGGAGAAACAAATCTTCAGCGGGATGAAGTCTCATGACTGTCACGTGATGATGACGCAGATACTTCCGGTTGCAATCAGAGGGATAAGGGAACCGCACGTCCGTCAAACGCTCACTGGCCTCTGTAACTTTTTCGACGTCATCACTCGGAAGTCCATAAGCGTGAAGAAACTCGGAAGGCTGCAGGAAGAGATCGTCACCATCCTATGCGAGCTTGAGATGTACTTCCCACCTGCCTTTTTTGACATTATGGTACATCTCTTGGTCAATATCGTGGACGATATCACCAATCTTGGGCCGGCATTCTTGCACAACATGATGGCGTTAGAAAGAATGAACGGGATCATCAAATCATTCGTTCGTAACAGGGCACACCCGGATGGAAGCATCGTCCAGGGATTTGTCACCGAAGAATGCATCTCTTTCTGCAAGAATTTTCTAGGCGATGAGAAGCCAGCTGTTGGTTTGCCCGCAAACAAGCACCTTGACAGGTTCATGGGGGTAGGCCACAACACTGGCAAAAGGGTAATGGACGCGGACTCCTGTGGTCGGAGAGCCGACTTTGATAGGGCCCACCTAGTAGTGGTACAACACATTGACGATGTCGACCCTTGGATAGAAGAGCACAAAACCGCGATAAAAAACAGTGCTCGCAGACCGATGATGGAAGATGAGATATTTAGAACACACAACTCCTCTTTCGCGACATGGTTCAAGAAGCAGATTGATGTCGATCCCGCGCCAATGACATGTCAGAAAGATAAAATTGTATTGGCCTTGTCATATGGCCCGCGCCCAATCTGATGACTTATCAAGCATACGACATCAATGGGTACACATTCTACACGGAGGAAAGAGACAAAAGTAGCGACTATCAAAACTCGTCTATAACGATGGAATCTTACACGGGCGAAGAGATTAGAAGATACTACGGAAAGATCGAGGAAATCTGGGAGCTTGACTACGTTGGGGTAAAGCTGCCGATGTTCCATGTCAGATGGGCTACAAACGTCACGAAACAAGACGAATATTTCACCACTATGTCGATGTCTGAAGCCAACAAACCCAAGTCCAAGAACCCCACCGCGCAAAATGAGCCCTGGGTATTGGCTAAGCACGTGGAGCAATGCTTCTTCATAACTGACCCGGCAAAGCCTAGTCGTGTTGTCGTAAGGAGAGGAAAAAGGGCCTCGTCGGAATGGATGGAGTCGCCGATGAGAAGGACTTCGACGGCTTAGTCGGAGACCCGATGATGGAAGAACCCGGTGAAGACGATGCACCATACACCACAAGAAGAAGCAGGACCACACTACCTAGGGCAGGTCTTCCATTCACAAGAAGAAGTCACGATATGGCAGTCACGTATTCAACATCGACCAAGAAAGGCAAGAGTAAGATTGTGACGAAAGGTTGAGAGAGGGAAATACTCGCGATATATGTATGTACTTTTTTGAAGTGAGAAACAAAGTAGCAGCGGGCTAGTATACCAATCGCTAAATCAATCTACATGTATGGTATCTCGCTAAATCAATCTATATATATTTATCCACGATATATATGCTCGATGTATAACTTGCGCTCTCACTTCTCGTTGCCTTACTCATTACCCACCCTAACAAACACAGAAACTTACCACAGGCGCATAAACTCCAAAATGCGCCTGGGGTAACTTTACCACAGGCGCACAATGATAAAATGCGCCTGGGATAAGAGCTGTACCGCAGGCGCATAGGGTGTAAAGTGCGCCTGGGGTAAGTGATCGGATTTTTCCCATTTTCACCACATTTTATATTTTTGTTTATGATTTTAGAAATCAACTACCAAGTTATAGGATGTATTCCCATATTGTTTGTTGACTAAAATGTTACCCAGAAATTCCCATATAGGATAATCCTAGCTATCAGATTTAGACAACTTCTGTGTCATCAGATGATAATCACCTCGGTATTAAAGGATGCATGAATTTTTTTATCAAACTAGTGAGATATATACAATTTTTTAAATCATTCCTAAGCAAGCAAGAAATGGGATATGTTTGATAGTAATAAACTGGTGATGTATCAATCATGTTCAAAATACATTAGCTAGCAAATCGAACACCAATTGCATAGAAGTAGAACATTCTTGTTAAATATTAAACCATCTATAATCAAAGCTATGCACAACATAACCCCAAATGTCATATTAACAGCTAACAAGGCATCGAGAAAAAAAATCCATCCATCCAAAAGTATTACATGTGGTAGTTTCCTGAATCTTTAATATATAGTATCATGAAATGACCAATCTGCATTGCTCGTAGTCTATTATGTGTATTTATTTTCTATAAAAAATAGTATGCCATGGGGAAAAAATAATAGCAATAAAACTACCAATTCTTATCGCAGGCGCATCTTGCTCGTTGTTCGCCCGGGGTAAGGGTATGTGGGCCCACGACATAACAAATCGTTTGAACTTTACCGCAGGCGCATTTTGGTCACTATTCGCCTGGGGTAAGAGTTAGCGCAAGCGCATTTTGATTGTTATTCGCCTGGGGTAAGCTCCCACAGTGCTAAATCAACTACCGCGCGCTTTCTTCTCTCTCTTGCAAAAAAGATCGAAATCTCACCGTCGCGTTTCCCTCTCTCGCGATCCCCAATTCGAGCACGCCGTCGTCTCCGTCGTCGAGCACGCCGTCGTCGATCAGGAGGAGGAGGAGCGGGAGTCGAGCACGCCGTCGTCGAGCAGCAGGAGGACGAGGGCGTCGTCGCCCACGCGTCGTCGTCGAGCACGTACGCCGTCGAGGAGCAGCAGGTCGTCGTCGAGCACGTACGCCGTCGAGGAGCAGCAGGTCGACGTCGAGGAGCAGCAGGTCGACGTCGAGGTGCAGCAGGACAACGAGGAGCAGCACGCCGTCGCCCACGCCCGTGTCGTCAACGCCGTCGTCGCCCACGCCGTCCAGGTCTGTCCCCCCTCCACCCTCTTCCAAGCCCCCCTCCCGCGTGTTCTTCCATGGCGATTTGAACCTGTGTCCCCTGACAAATCTCTAGTACCAGTTCTCGTAATAATCTGTAGCTCATATGGCCTCATCAACCAGCTCTGTCTGATTTGCATGTTTACATCCATTGCGATTTTATTTTGATTCAGTACGGTGGTTGTAGAAATAATGGGGTTACTTGTAATAAGATGAATAAGGACATATGCTGGCTCATTTGACTAGTGTGGTGATTTATGCCCGCTGTTAGCATTTGACTGAAATATTACGGAGCCATGATTCCATATGAATCCTGGAAACCCTAAAACATAGGTAGATGCATGTTCTGAATGAGCTCCTTCTGATCTACCATCTGAACTCCGACTTGTCAATTTGGCTAGCGTAGCAGCGCCAAGGGGTTGACTGATTCGTGTTCTTTTAGTGCTGATGGAAAGCAAATGAGAATGCAATCCACACTCTACTTGTTTCTTCAAGGAAAATAGACAGGGTCAAATCCCTGGAACAAAGAATCATACATAAATCCCTGGAAAATAGACAGTTTATGGAATGATCATAATCAGCTGCACACAAAACCAATACAGGATATCAATGTTGAAATATAGCAGGGGGTCACAATTTATAGTCCTTATTCATTGAAACAGAGGGGATATAAGATTTGTTTGGTTTGTAGGATTTTGCATTCAATAGTTATTTGAAAGAATTCCATCTTTATTAAATTGACGCCACGGTACAGAGGGACATTCTTGTTTTCTTATGAAAATCGTAGCACACATCTAAATTAACCTTTAGTAATGTTACTGTCTTTGTATGTGGTACAACCAAATACGTTGTAATACATACACATTCACTCAACTACACCCTGCATTTTAGGAAATTTGCGAACCACCATATCAGTGAGATCGGTTCCAACATGGTTATCTGTGTTGGTAGTACCACCGTGCGCTATAATCCAAAGATTTTTTTTATTGGCATTTGGTGCAAGCTAGTCTTTCTCAAATGCATTTGGTGCATGCTCAGCTAGCACAAAAAGTGCGCTATAAAAATTAGCAAACTGCAGAGCGAGTCTTTTTCAAAAGGATGTGAAAGATTGCATCTTCAAAACAAAATAAAATCTGAAACAGTGTGGGACTTAATTCCTTCTGAATAATGAAAAAGGCACAATCCTGTGCATTGTAACTTCATACACTAGTACACTGGTTTAAATTGTGTAGAGTCGTTTAAATTGCTTGTGCTACTGGAAATTACTGTGGGGAATGGTGTGTTCGTGCACATTGCAGTAAGATATTGCATACTGCTGTGGTAGAATACCGTGTACCATCTAAGTTGCAGATTTACATGAGAGGAAGATAAGCTTCAGTGTAAGCACATATGGTTCATACTTATTTTAGAATCTATAAGCTGCCCAACCGTTTTCAGTTTTTACCACCAATTCGTGGTTCTTCAGTTACCTCCTCTTTGTAGGGAATTGTACAATTTTAATAGGTATTCTAGGCAAGCAGGGATGCAATGTACTATATATATTAAAGCTCCTCACTTACTTTATTTTTTTCTTTTTCTTGGTTGGCATCTTTGTTATACACTGTCCAAACGTTTTGTTCTTTTTACCACCAATTCCTAGTACCCATTAGCTGCTTCAGTACCATGATTTGCTTGCCTTTACTGAAGTATGTCACTGCCGACATCTGGCATTGCCACGGATGTACTTTAAAGGACATTTAAATTCCTGGGAGGTTATAATGGTTGTGTTATAATTCCTGGGATGTACCATGATTTGTGTTGCAGGGGTTTACCTGTAGGTTATAATGGTTGCCGGTTGCTGGGAACCTGGGAAACCTGGGAGTGTGTTTTTTCCCAGGTCATATGAAACAATCTATTTAGAACTCATTGGTGAGATGTGTGTTTTTTCAATAATTCATATTGCCCGCAGGTTCCTGGGAACCTGGGAAACCTGGGAAACAATCTAGTTAGCAATGTTCTCTGTACTTGGTTATTAAACCTGGGAGTAAATCTTGATGTACCAGTTCTGTACTTGGTTATGAAAATAATGCTCAAGTTAAAGGTTGCATGATTGCTATGAAAAAGTTCATTTTGGAAATACTGCAAGGAATCTGGGATTTTTTTTGGCATGATATCAATTCCTGAGAGTTTTTGTGGCATGTGAGATGACATCAAGAAGTTGTTTTTTTTGCCATGTGTGCATTCTATTTATGTTGTAGGTACATTGAGTGCCAATGTTTTGCCGGAACGTTGATTCATTTCCGTTCCGGTGAATTTCTGGCACTCCGGCATGACCATTTATAGCCGAATTTTTCCGGTGACTAACCTAGTCTACGTTTTGTCTACTGCTAGCTAGGCATGTCTTCTTCTACTACGGATCCGGCTTTATTGGACCACTACATCCTTGTGGCCCGAGAGTCGCAAGAGGAAGAGAGAGCCAATGATGGCGGTGACGATCGGATGACTGACTAGCCTCCCGATGTCGAGCCCCACAATGATGACGGGCTCACCGGTGGCGAGGAGGAAATCACTGATAGTGGCGCCGGGGGTCCCTCAGGGAGCAGCACGACGAGAAAGAAGCGTCGGCAGCGAGCTCCGAACAAGGTCGGCACCATTCGAGAGAAATTCACGGAGGTGGATCCTTCCAGTGGCACGCCTGTGATGCCATTGGACCTTGTGAAGGGGTACTCCCTCCAACTTGGCGCGATCCTTCGAGACGTCGTCAATGTCAACGAGCCGACTCTCAAGAAGAAGCCAACTCTGCGCGCCCAACTCATCTCGAGGCTGCACGCGCGGTACGAGTTCCCTCCCCCTACAACAACGAAAATCTGAAGGGAAACCTGGTGAACAAACTCGCCCTAACTAGATTCACCAAAGCCCTGAGCAATTACAAGAATATGGTGAGGGCGATGATTAGGGACGAGGAACCATTCGAAGAGATCCATCGCCACTTCCCGCGGATTACGCCCGATGACTTCAAGACTTTCCTAGATAACCAGTCGCTTGATTTCACTAAGAATCAAACGGAAGGGGGAAGGAGCTAGCGTCGAAGAACATCGGTCACCAAAATCTCGGCTGTCGTGGCTACGACGGGAAGGAGCCAGTTTGGGCGAAAGAGGAACAGACCTACATTGAAAAAGGGATTGAGAACCCTTACGCCAAGTATGCCCATGACCCGCAATTCCAGAAATTCATGAGGTCGAGGTACAGAAAAGAAACTCCGACCGGGGAACTTGTCTTGGACCCGAAGATGGTGGAGGGTGTTATTTTGGTCACGGACGATAGCGTGAAGAATGTTGAGAAGCTAGTGGTAAGAAATTTACCATTTCATGCAACTCATCATCATCAAGTCCATGATTTCATTCTAGTACGAAACCATTTCTAAACCGTTCATATGTTGCTTTTGCAGCTAGAAGAACAACAACTTGAATCTTCCTCATCACAGACATCGACGGCCAAAGTCGCGTGGGATAAGCCTTTCATGAGGGGGTACAACAAGGCAAAGAGCCAGGACCCTCTGAAAAGGCCGCACTTAGGCCATATCACCGGCGACGGACTTAATAAGAAGCACGCCAACTATGGCTTGGCTGAGCCCAGCACTAAGGAGTCGCGGGCGGCGAAGAAGAGCCAGTCGATCGAGGAGACGGAGGCGCTGAAGAAGAAGGTCCAGGACTTGGAAACAAACATGGAGAAGAAGATTGAGGAAAAGGTGGGGGAAAAGATGAATGCGCTCATCCCCGCCATATTTGAAAAACTATGTGGCTACATCGCCGGGGGCTCACAGGGTCCGTTACCGACGATCAACATACCGTCGATGTTGGTCGTGCTCGCCGCGGCCGCCGCCGGTGGTCCGTCAACGTCGGCCGTTCCTGTCGCCCCCGCCGTGCCCGACGCGCCTGCACCCGATGGACCGTCGACCGTGTCCGGCGCGGCCACCACCCCGTTGCTCGACGAGCCCACCATCGCCTGCGGTCCGTCGACGTTAGCCGAGCTCAATGCCCTCACGGTAAATTATTGACCGTCTCAAGCTGTAGCCAGTTCAATATAACCCTACTCTCTGACCTATCCATGCATGTTATCGCATGCTGACACGACGGGATGCACCTTCCTGCTAAATGTGGGCAGCGAGTTGAAGGATGTTGCAAAAGGGAGCATCTTGCAGCCACTATCCCGCAAGTACCACTGCAGAGATATACCGGCCAACGAGCTTCGGGTTCGCATCGATCTGGTGCTACCGGGATTCGAGGACTTGTATCCTCCTAATTAACCCGCCGATGCCGACAGCGAGCTGAATCTCGGCCAACTGGACAATCAAATCTTGCTATGGCGGAAAGCCCTTATTCGGCTGAACACCACGTCAGGGTCGGCGCCAAGCCAAGGCATGACCGTCGCTACAACACCTGTTGCGCCCGCGGCAAGCCAACAAGACAAGGTCCAACATGGAAATGTCCTCTCTCCACCTCCGGTGGATCCTCCTCCTCCCGAGCACGAGACGTCAAATGACGAGCAACATCACGAGCATGAGACCCATGACGACTACATGGATATTGAACTTGCTCCCATTGACGATTTCATAAATCAGTTGGATGGCAAGAAGCCGGTTCCTCCGGAGGTACCCACTAGAATTCTTGATATCCAGAAGAAGGTAGATGGCGGAGAGGGCGGTTCTTCTGAGTTACCCACCAGAAAACCGGATATCCAGAAGAAGCTAACCTATTCCCAATAAACTCCCGAGGAGCAGACGGCCTTTACGGCTCCACAGCCTATGCTGGTTACCCCGAATACACTCCGTGCTACGGCCAAGGAGGCGGTAAAACAAAACAGCACTCCCATCTGCTTGAGGCCGAAGAAGCAACGGAAGAGGCCGACATCCAAGAAGAAGAAAGGTGGTGCCTCCTCTAGTAGCCAGCCAGCGGCCGCCTGAGTCCTGGACCGTTTGGCGCCCGCCGTCCCGTGGAGGAAGGTGCATGAGATAGGTCAGCCGATGCTACCGCCGGAGGTTGTCGCTGTCATGGGTGGTGACATGAGGACCATCCACGACGGGATTTTGTTCAAAGAGAATGAACTTCTACATGAGAAACATCCCTCCTACCCGCTATACGTGGTCAAGGTGCCCCGATCCGTGGGCTTTGTGGATACAAGTCCCGCGGAGGTGTTCTTCATCAGATACGAAGACATATTCAGGATCTTCCACTTAGGAAAGCTCAACCAAAGCATTGTCCGCCTGGTATCGCTCAGCATGGCGCACGATATGGTCATGGAGAATACCCCGCACATCGCTATTATGGACCCCTACTACATGAATGAGGACTACTTGCGGTCACCTGCGGACCGGGTTGTTATCACGAACTTCATAACGGGGTTTTTGATAGATAACAAGGATAAGAACGCCATTCTCATGCCATACTTTCCCAAGTAAGTAGTCCTCTCCGCTTCCCGTCGTTACATTCTTTCTAGAATCTCCTTAGTATTCCGATTGATGATATTGATGGCTTGTTCGAAATGTTCTGCGCAGAAACGAAGGATGCGTACTCATCGTCATGGAACCGCATTGGTCGGTATGCACTTATCTCGATGCGGGTAGGGCGGTGCAGAAGGACTACAACGACATAAGAGATATTCTTAATAGTGCCCTCAACGGCTTCGCCGCCGAGTTAGGCAAGCCCCTGAAAAAGGAGAAAAAAGTCCCAGGCGCCTACGTGTGCAACCACGTAACAAACTTCCCCTAGCTCAAGCAATCGGAGCAAGAATCCGGGTTGGAAGCTTGGTATGTCATCTTTCAGATGAGGGAGTACTTAAAGGATGCCCAAGAGGTATTGTTACCAAGCCATCTCCGAGACCTGACCACAAAGATGGCCAACACCCCCGATGAATATGTGCGGGCTGAGTTCTGTCGCATCCAGCGGAGGATCTGCATGATACTCGTGTCGGATTTCATCACTCGGGGTGGCTTGTTCTTCCATGGCCACGCACCACCGAGCATCCGTGACATATAAGCACATCTACGAGAGCAACGTGACACCCGGACATTCAACACGCTAGAAGGCGTTCGTCCGTTCCCGCCGAGACCATAGGATTGACAAAATGTTAGTATACAGTTGCATCATATAAGTTTTAGTCCTTTATTTGTCGTGTTTTATTCGTAAACCTTGATGCTTCTATTTTTTGATAGTTATTTGCAGTCTATTCTCACTTTCGATGCTAAACTCGTATTTTTGTCCTATGCACAGATGACATGGTATGTTGTGTATGTCGGTAGGGTTCCCGGAGTCTACGACGACTGGGACCACTGCCGGAGACAGGTGCACGGTTTCAACGGCAACAGCTACAAGGGGTACAAGACCATGGTGGAGGCGGAAGCTCGATATGCCACTTACCTAGCGAGAGAGAAGACGGAGAAGACGAGGGCCCGGATGACCACCTTCGCCATCGCCGTGCTTGTACTCCTTGTACTCCTAGTGTTGATGCTACTTGTTGTTTTGCTTGTCTAGCTAAACTATCAATTTGTTTGAACTATCTTGCTTCGAGACTTATCGATTTGTTTGAACTATCTCGCTTCGAGACTATGTAATATTTGTTGAACTATGTGTTGATGATCGCGACTATTTGTTCGAGACTATGTGTTGATGATCGAGAATATTTCTGTTCGAGACTATGAATATTAATTCTGTCATTTTGCTGTCATTTTCTTACTTATTTCTGTCAATTTCCTGCAATTCTGTTATTTTCGTTTCTTTTATTTTTTGACACAGCAAAACCATACCCCAGGCGAACAGCATATTGTACCCCAGGCGCATATGTACCCTAGGCGAATAATGCTTGTTCGCCACAGGTAAAAGGCTTACCCCAGGCGCACAAGGCCAATTCGCCTGGGGTATGTCAAGTTACCACAGGCGCATTTTGCAGTTCGCCTGGGGTAAGCCATTACCGCTGGCGATGTGGTCCCAGGCGAACTGAAATGCGCCTGTGGTAGGCCTTTTTGGTTCGCCTGGGGTAAGATTTCCTCTAGTAGTGGAGTGAGCGACGGCGGGGCCCTGATTCGGATGGGGTGGCCGGGTGGGTGCGGTAGAACAGGTACGTACGGGATTAAGAAGGTGGGTAGGATTTGGTGATTTTCTAGCGCACATTGTGCCCTCATAGGAGCCGCCTGTTATAGAGCACTAAACTACAACCGGTTATAGTATATACCCGCCCTCTTTATATATATATATATATATATATATATATATATAGGGTTATTTAACAGTTTGCCCTCAGTTGGCACCACGACCTCAGTTTTACCCCTAGCGCCGAATCGACCTCAGTTTTTCCCCAAGTTTGTGCGCAAGGACTCCTTTCGTTGCTCCCACCGTTATTTTCTGCCCCCGTTAGGATGCTGACCTGTGGGGCCCATCATAGAACCATTGGCGCGTCCTGTGGGCCCCAGCTGTTGGGCGTTGGCGCGGCTTGTGGGCTCAGCTGTTGACCGTTGGAGCGGTTTGTGGGCCTCATCTGTTGACCGTTGCTTGCGGCCGGCGGTGTAAAAGCGGCGGAGCTCGCGGCGGTGAGCAGAAAAATCAGCCCAGCTCCGCTTCTTTTCCGGCAGCGCGTCCCCTTCTTCTCCGGCGGCATGTCGTCGACCTCTGCTTCCGAATCCCACTCTAAATGGCCGCGCTTCGGGCCAGTTCCGATGGGACGATGCCCTGACTGCCCACGGACGGCGCCCCTGCAGCGGCGGGTCACC
This sequence comes from Alopecurus myosuroides, assembly GCA_028641055.1. Classification (NCBI taxonomy): domain Eukaryota; kingdom Viridiplantae; phylum Streptophyta; class Magnoliopsida; order Poales; family Poaceae; genus Alopecurus; species Alopecurus myosuroides. The sequence goes on from CM054058.1 coordinate 22,827,053, forward strand.
GGGAGCGACAGGCACGGCAACCGCGGGCGCGAGTATGTGAAATGCGAGAGCAAAGAACAACTTGGGGAGGTGAGATATGTGTTCCCCTGTCAATTTCGTTTTTTCCTCAATTTTCAGCCGATTTGGGTTTTCATCCGATTTGGGTTTTCGTATTTGCAGGATCTTCCTCCATGTGACCATTTCGAATGGCTTGAGGATTACATAAAGAGGATTCAAAAGGAGGACAAAAACAAGGTGCCGAATTTGCTGCCGGCGGTGGTGCAATTGGGATCTGCTACGGTGCACAATGGGGTGCAGAAGGACGAGTTGAAGAAGATGGCCAAACAGCTGGAGACGCTTGTCGATCTAAAGAAGCTGAGCAATATGCTGGCTGCAATTTTTTATTTATGTGCAATTGTTCTTGGAATTGTGTATTTGCAGATCATTAGTCAAAAATAATGTAGTTAGTGTTGTAGTTAGCTTGACATGGTTAATTTGTGTATGGCTAAGACTTGGAACAAATGCGTCAGGAATCTAGCCCTGATTTGGTTTGTTTCAGTTCGTATGTTCAGTTTTCAGTGTTCGTACGTACAGGTTCAGTGTTCAGTTCAGTTCAGTTCAGGTTGAGTTTTCAGTTCAGTTCAGGTTCAGTTCAGGATAAAAGGGCAGGCTCATCTAAAACCAAGACAGGCCCAATGTTAAATAAGGTCGAACGTATACTAGCACGGACAAACAGTGGACAAAAATAATTTAAACATTGGACAAATATAATTTAAACATTTGGACAAAATAAATTTAAAATTGGACAAATATAATTTAAACATTCGGACAAATATAATTTAAACATTCGGACTAACATTCGGACAAATATAATTTAAGGGCATTTGGGCAAACAGATTTAAACATATATTCATTGGCAAACATAATTAAACAGTGGACATATATATAGATGGATAATCATTGGCCCCGCTTTACATATATTTAGTGGGGCCCGTCGGATATTACATCTATTAAAAAAAGGGCCCTAGCCCTAAACCCTAACCGCCCGCATGCGGGCGGCCTTCCCGCCGTCCGGCGAACCGCCGACGGTTGGCCTACTTCCAGTCCGCCGCCCTTGTCTCGGTCTCATCCTTGATCCGAGCGCGGCGGTTCTTCTCCCGCATCCTGTCCTCGTCGTTCTCACGGGCCCTCTTGATGCGGGCCCGGAGAGCCTTCTCCTCCTTCTCCTCCTCCTTCTTCTCCTCCTTCTCCTCCTTCTCGAGCTCCTTCTTCTCCAGCCGCTCCTCTTTCTTGAGGAGGCGGTTCTTCGTCTTGGGGGAGAGGTTCTCGGCGCGCTCGACGCTGTCGTGGTCGGACGACGGCGATCTCTCCCGTTCGGGAGATTCGACAGGCACGAGGCCCGTCTCCTCCGGCGTCCAGTCGGGCTCATACCAAGGCCGACCCTTGGGGTGGTTGTCCTCGTCGGAGACAGACTCGGGGCTTGAAGGGAGAGAGTAGGAAGACATGGTGTTCGTGGCTTGAAGGGAGAGAAGGCAAAGGGGCTGGAGGGATGAGAAGATGGAGGACGAGTGAAATGGGCTATATGAAGCAAACTGTGTGAAAACGTAGGATGCAGTGTAGAACAGTCGAGATGCACGGTCAAAGCGGTGTAGAACAGGCGTAGGCGTAGGACAGCTAGTGATTCGACGTTGCATGCGTGTATTAAAGAGGTGAAAAGAAGAAAATCGAAAGTCTTACGCCAAATCCTGCCTCGCTGCCTATCTTCTGAAAACCAGGCGTGGAGGGCTGCGTCGCTGCAAATGCGACGCGACTCGTGTTTCTGGCTGCAAATGCGACGCGACGTTTAGTCTTTTCTTCTTCTGCCACGTTGTTTACTCTGAAAAAACGAGGCGTGCATGCACCGGGCTGGTGAACGGGGCCCCACTAGACAGTGTCCGTTGTTGCATGCAGTTACATTGAGACAAAACACCCAGTCTATGCACCGCTTCATTTTCCATCGTTTGATCGTAAGGAACGGTGCAGATCGAGTCCATGCATGCAAACTACGGCGGGAACGGCCTGCAGACGCTGAGACGAGCGCTTCTCTATGCGGGAACAGGATCCCCTGACTTTAGGTCACTGACAAATGAAGCCCATCACACACCGGACCCACGTGTCATGGGAGAAAGTCGGAGAACATAAGGTGGGCAAAGTAAGAGGATCTGGTTCCCTCTGTTTGTAGGCATGTACAATAGTGTAGACGGGTGTTGTCTGCACTACTCGGCCATGTCATTTCTAGACATTTTTAGATATAGTTGTTACAGTGCGGTGACCTCCTAGCTTGTGTTGGGATCCAGACGCTCCGTAGCCCCCCTCCCGGTGAAACCCTAGCCCCGCTGGAGAAATACCTGACTTATACAGACACACGCGGTAACGACGTCGAAAGGGGGTAGCAATGTGGAACTATTTGCTTGGTTGTGCTAGGATAGCCCATAGGAACACAAAACAAAAAGGTAGAACCCACCTCTTCGGAAGATTCACGATGTTTGGTCCGATACGGGAGTTTCACCCTATAAGCGCTCACGAGAGAGAAATGGATGTCGGTGAAGCGGGTCACACCCAGAAGAGAAATCTTTGACATCCAAAGCACACAACACACCTATACTAAAATGGTATGGCACCCCCTAGCTTGTGTTGGGATCCAGACGCTCCGTAGCCCCACTCCCGGTGAAACCCTAGCACCGTTGGAAAAATACCTGACTTATACGGAAACACGCGGTAACTGCGTCGAAAGGGGGTAGCAATGTGGAACTATTTGCTTGGTTGTGCTAGGATAGCCCATAGGAACACAAAACAAAAAGGTATAACCTACCTCTTCGGAATATTCACGATGTTTGGTCCGATATGGGAGTTTCACCCTAAAAGCGCTCACGAGAGAGAAATGGATGTCGGTGAAAGCGGGTCACACCCCGGACAGAAATCTTTGACATCCAAAGCACACAACACACCTATACTAACATGGTATGGCACCCACTAGCTTGTGTTGGGATCCAGACGCTCCGTAGCCCCCCTCCCGGTGAAACCCTAGCCCCGCTGGAGAAATACCTCACTTATACAGACACACGCGGTAACGGCGTCGAAATGGGGTAGCAATATGGAACTATTTTCTTGGTTGTGCTAGGATAGCCCATAGGAACACAAAACAAAAAGGTAGAACCCAACTCTTCGTAAGATTCACGATGTTTGGTCCGATACGGGAGTTTCACCCTAAAAGCGCCAACGAGAGAGAAGTGGATGCCGGTGAAGCTGGGTCACACCCCGGAGAGCAATCTTTGACATCCAAAGCACACAACATACCTATACTATCATGGTATGGCACCCCTAGCTTGTGTTGGGATCCAGACGCTCCGTAGCCCCCCTCCCGGTGAAACCCTAGCCCCGCTGGAGAAATACCTGACTTCTACGGAAACATGCGGTAACTGCGTCGAAAGGGGTAGCAATGTGGAACTATTTGCTTGGTTGTGCTAGGATAGCCCATAGGAACACAAAAAAAAAAGGTAGAACCCACCTCTTCGGAAGATTCACGATGTTTGGTCCGATACGGGAGTTTCACGCTATAAGCGCCTACGAGAGAGAAATGGATGTCGGTGAAGCAGGTCACACCCCGGAGAGCAATCTTTGACATCCAAAGCACAAAACACATCTATAATAACATGGTATGGCACCCCTATCTTGTGTTGGGATCCAGACGCTCCGTAGCCCCCCTCCCGGTGAAACCCTAGCCCCGCTGGAGAAATACCTGACTTATACAGACACACGCGGTAACGGCGTCGAAAGGGGGTAGCAATGTGGAACTATTTGCTTGGTTGTGATAGGATAGCCCATAGGAACACAAAACAAAAAGTTAGAACCCACCTCTTCGGAAGATTCACAATGTTTGGTCCGATACGGGAGTTTCACCCTATAAGCGCCTACGAGAGAGAAGTGGATGCCGGTGAAGCTGGTTCACACCCCAGAGAGCAATAGTTGACATCCAAAGCACACAACACACCTATACTATCATGGTATGGCACCCCCTAGCTTGTGTTGGGATCCAGACGCTCCGTAGCCCCCCTCCCGGTGAAACCCTAGCACCGTTGGAGAAATACCTGACTTATACGGAAACACGCGGTAACTGCGTCGAAAGGGGGTAGCAATGTGGAACTATTTGCTTGGTTGTGCTAGGATAGCCCATAGAAACACAAAACAAAAAGGTATAACCCACCTCTTCGGAATATTCACGATATTTGGTCCGATATGGGAGTTTCACCCTAAAAGCGCTCACGAGAGAGAAATGGATGTCGGTGAAGCTGGTTCACACCCCAGAGAGCAATATTTGACATCCAAAGCACACAACACACCTATACTATCATGGTATGGCACCCCCTAGCTTGTGTTGGGATCCAGACGCTCCGTAGCCCCCCTCCCGGTGAAACCCTAGCACCGTTGGAGAAATACCTGACTTATACGGAAACACGCGGTAACTGCGTCGAAAGGGGGTAGCAATGTGGAACTATTTGCTTGGTTGTGCTAGGATAGCCCATAGGAACAGAAAACAAAAAGGTATAACCCACCTCTTCGGAATATTCACGATATTTGGTCCGATATGGGAGTTTCACCCTAAAAGCGCTCACGAGAGAGAAATGGATGTCGGTGAAGCGGGTCACACCCCGGAGAGCAATCTTTGACATCCAAAGCACAAAACACACCTATACTAACATGGTATGGCACCCCTATCTTGTGTTGGGATCCAGACGCTCCGTAGCCCCCCTCCCGGTGAAACCCTAGCCCCGCTGGAGAAATACCTGACTTATACAGACACACGCGGTAACGACGTCGAAAGGGGGTAGCAATGTGGAACTATTTGCTTGGTTGTGCTAGGATAGCCCATAGGAACACAAAACAAAAAGGTAGAACCCACCTCTTCGGAAGATTCACAATGTTTGGTCCGATACGGGAGTTTCACCCTATAAGCGCCTACGAGAGAGAAGTGGATGCCGGTGAAGCTGGTTCACACCCCAGAGAGCAATATTTGACATCCAAAGCACACAACACACCTATACTATCATGGTATGGCACCCCCTAGCTTGTGTTGGGATCCAGACGCTCTGTAGCGCCCCTCCCGGTGAAACCCTACCCGCTGGAGAAATACCGGACTTATACGGAAACACGCAGTAACGGCGTCGAAAGGGGGTAGCAATGTGGACTATTTGCTTGGTTGTGCTAGGATAGCCCATAGGAACACAAAAAAAAAGGTAGAACCCACCTCTTCGGAAGATTCACAATGTTTGGTCCGATACGGGAGTTTCACCCTATAAGCGCCTACGAGAGAGAAGTGGATGCCGGTGAAGCTGGGTCACACCCCGGAGAGAAATATTTGACATCCAAAGCACACAGCACACCTATACTATCATGGTATGGCACCCCTAGCTTGTGTTGGGATCCAGACGCTCCGTAGCCCCCCTCCCGGTGAAACCCTAGCCCCGCTGGAGAAATACCTGACTTATACGGAAACATGCGGTAACTGCGTCGAAAGGGGGTAGCAATGTGGAACTATTTGCTTGGTTGTGCTAGGATAGCCCATAGGAACACAAAACAAAAAGGTAGAACCCACCTCTTCAGAAGATTCACGATGTTTGGTCCGATACGGGAGTTTCACGCTATAAGCGCCTACGAGAGAGAAATGGATGTCGGTGAAGCGGGTCACACCCCAGAGAGCAATCTTTGACATCCAAAGCACAAAACACACCTATACTAACATGGTATGGCACCCCTATCTTGTGTGGGATCCAGACGCTCCGTAGCCCCCCTCCCGGTGAAACCCTAGCCCCGCTGGAGAAATACCTGACTTATACAGACACACGCGGTAACGGCGTCGAAAGGGGGTAGCAATGTGGAACTATTTGCTTGGTTGTGCTAGGATAGCCCATAGGAACACAAAACAAAAAGGTAGAACCCACCTCTTCGGAAGATTCACAATGTTTGGTCCGATACGGGAGTTTCACCCTATAAGCGCCTACGAGAGAGAAGTGGATGCCGGTGAAGCTGGTTCACACCCCAGAGAGCAATATTTGACATCCAAAGCACACAACACACCTATACTATCATGGTATGGCACCCCCTAGCTTGTTTTGGGATCCAGACGCTCCGTAGCCCCCCTCCCGGTGAAACCCTACCCGCTGGAGAAATACCGGACTTATACGGAAACACGCAGTAACGGCGTCGAAAGGGGGTAGCAATGTGGACGATTTGCTTGGTTGTGCTAGGATAGCCCATAGGAACACAAAACAAAAAGGTAGAACCCACCTCTTCGGAAGATTCACAATGTTTGGTCCGATACGGGAGTTTCACTCTATAAGCGCCTACGAGAGAGAAGTGGATGCCGGTGAAGCTGGGTCACACCCCGGAGAGCAATATTTGACATCCAAAGCACACAACACACCTATACTATCATGGTATGGCACCCCCTAGCTTGTGTTGGGATCCAGACGCTCCGTAGCCCCCTCCCGGTGAAACCCTACCCGCTGGAGAAATACCGGAGTTATACGGAAACACGCGGTAAAGGCGTCGAAAGGGGGTAGCAATGTGGAACTATTTGCTTGGTTGTGCTAGGATAACCTATAGGAACACTAAACAAAAAGGTAGACCCACCTCTTCGGAAGATTCACAATGTTTCCACCTCATATTCTTTGAAATCTCTACTCCTGTATTCGAGGAATCTCATTTTAGTGATGCCTTTCGTTCTAATGTTTATAAATCCTATTTATATTTTTCCTAGACTTGTATTAGACCTATATAATGCAATTCCGAAGCGTGAAAATTTATTGGATGAATATTCGTATTATTTATTTTCTTTTGAATAATAATGGTTTTAATCGAAAATCGTAAATAAAACAAGTTTAAAACATCAAAATGAAAAAGTAACTTTGGATCTTTCTTAGTCACACCAAAATGAAGCTTTGGTGAGATTTTGACCTTATTTGAGTTCCAAAGGTTTGAAACTCATCTCATTTTCTTGAACTCTCTACTAGTCTGTTCAAGATATCACATGTTACACAAGGTTTTTTCGTTCCATTCTTTATAGGACAGGTTTATATTTTTTTCTCGTTACTATATGACATAACACTACTATGTGCGTCGGCTTTATATTTTTTCGATTTTTTTTTGAATTATGTATGCTCATTTCAAGGTTGGTCAACCCTCTGTTTGACCAGCCGAAAAGCTTCTAGAAGGAAACACAGAGATTCGACCTGGGCTTTTGGATCGACGCCTTCTAGAAGGAATCGTGCATCGAACGGATGCGCTCGCAGCCACAGCGATCCGCGAGACGCTCGTTCTGCGCTTTGATTGGTTGGTCCGTTGGCCACAGGGATCGATAGTTTCTATCTGTTCTACATATGATTTCTTTGCTCTTAAGTATTAAACCATGTTATTTAAATAAAAAAATATAAAAAATAGAAGAATTATTCAAAACATAATGAAACTTCAGATTTACTAGAGCGATGATTTTTATCTGTTCAAAACATAATGAAGCACAAATGGGGGTATTTACCCTAGCTTCGGACCTCATTTGAAGCACATTTCTCATGAGAATAGAGCGATGGTTTCAAATGAGCATAAATAATTCAAAAAAATCAAAATGACATGAATCCAATGCACCATGTTGTTATATGCGATATAGTTGCTCCTCAAATTTATTTGAATAATTTTGACAAGGTCAAAATTTTCATGAAATTTCAAACGGGGGTGTTTACCCTAGCTTCGGACCTCATTTGAAGCACATTTCTCATGAGAATAGAGCGATGGTTTCAAATGAGCATAAATAATTCAAAAAAAATCAAAATGACATGAATCCAACGCACCATGTTGTTATATGCGATATAGTTGCTCCTCAAATTTATTTGAATAATTTTGACAAGGTCAAATTTTTCATGAAATTTCAAACGGGGGTGTTTACCCTAGCTTTGGACCTCATTTGAAGCACATTTCTCATGAGAATAGAGCGATGGTTTCAAATGAGCATAAACAATTCAAAAAAAAATCAAAATGACATGAATCCAACGCACCATGTTGTTATATGCGATATAGTTGCTCCTCAAATTTATTTGAATAATTTTGGCAAGGTCAAATTTTTCATGAAATTTCAAACGGGGGTGTCTACCCTAGCTTGAGATCTCATTTGAAGCACATTTTCCTAAAATTTTGAAACGACTTGGTTCAACATCATCCAACATTATTCAAACATCATCCAAACTATGTTCTAACTTAGATACATCACCAGTCAAAATAAATACAACATTATTCAACGGAAATACAACACCAACTTAGTCTAAATAGCGTCGGGGCTTCTTTGTGATCCTTGGCTGTTTTGGTGGCACTTTGCTCCCTGTGCTCATCTTGCTCACAGCTTCTGGTCTTCTCCTCTTCGTAGTCGGTACCTTGGCCGTCTTCTTTGAAACTACACCAGATCTGTACAAAACATAAAGGATCATGATAAATAAATAAAATGAAAACGGGTGAGATCATGGCAGGATTTACATACCCATCTAAGCTTGTAACTGGTGAGATCATGGCAGACTCATCCAATGGAGCATCCAATGAAACTTGTGAGACCATGGAAGAATCATCCAATAGAGCATCCAATGAAACTTGTGCGATCATGGCAGAATCATCCAAGGGAGCATCCAATGAAACTGGTGAGATCATGTCAGAATCATCGACTGGAGCATCCAGCGGATCATCAGCTGGAGCATCTGGAGCATCTGCTGGAGCAACTGGATCATCAGCTTGAGCATCCAGCGGATCATCAGCTTGAGCATCTGGATCATTGAATGGAGCATCTGGATCATCGAATGGAGCATATGGAACATCATGAACTTGATCATCATTTGAATAATCAGTTGGATCATGTACTTGATCATCATTTTGATATGGAGCATCATCTGAATCACTTGACTACTGATCATCATTTTCAAATGTTTCATCCGGCTGATGATCATCATTTTCAAATGCTGCATCCGGTTGCTGACCATCATTTTCATCAGGCATACTCTCTCCAAACCCTGGATCTACTGCATTATCACAATATTTGCCGAAATGACCAGTCCCACCACACCTTGTGCACTTACGCACCCTCGCTCCAACTCCACCTTCACTGCGACGTCGGTGTCGACTCTTCCTCGGTCTACCTGCAGCTCTCTTCAGAACCAGAGCACAAAGTTTGAATCCAGGGTCCACTCTATCCCATTGCTGTTTTCCCTCCAAAGCAGGCAAGGCATGTGCATATGTGGCTCTAAACATTGCTACAGAGTAGTAATCATGGACATACTGCTGTATATCCCCTGCTGGACCTGTCAGAGAAGTGATGAAAAACAAGGCATGAATGCATGGCAAACCAGTTATCTGCCATTGCCTACAACTGCAAGTTTTCTCTTCTAAATCCACTGGATATCTCCATTCGTTGTTACTTTTATCAAAGAATGATACCTCTGATTTGGTATCCGAGATAAATCTCATGTTCATATTCAAGCCCTCTGTTTTTTTCTTCAACACCTTCATCACAGCCGGGATAATAACGTGGCCCATGAATTTTGCATTAGCTATTTCAAGACGGAAATGAAATTTCTCGGCGTATTCTATCCTTATCCTGTCAAGCAAATCCGCCAAATAAAGATCGTTTAGTCTCCGGATCGTTGAGTTGAAAGATTCTGCAAGATTATTGTGCACATAGTCAACTTTGCTCACTTCACTGAATTGCTTCTAGCCCATAACTTCGAGTGGTGTGTTTCCAAGTATTCCTTCACTTTCTCATTTGTGTACAACTGCCTCATGTGGTAGTTGTGCTTCCTCACACTGCAAGTCAAAGATGCAGACCATAAATTCTCGGTAAAAAACTTTCCTTTGAATTTTCTTTATAAAATTTGCAGCAAGGTGACGCATGCATTCCCTGTGCTCTACTCCTGGGAACACATTATCCACGGCCACTTCTAAACCTTTGCATGCATCTGTGTGGATTACCAATCCATTGGGATGTCCAATAGCCTGGCGCAGATTCTGCAAAAACCATGTCCATCTCTCCTCGGACTCTGTCTCCAGCACACCGTAGGCAACTGGAAAACAAAACTGTGTGCATCAACTGCACAAGCTGCTACTAGCTGGCCTTTAAACCTCCCTGTGAGAAAAGTAGCATCAATAGCCAAATAAGGCATGCAGCCTACCAAAAAACCCATTTTGCAAGCTTGAAAGCACACAAAAACCCTCCTAAAGCATTGCTTGGTCCTTGTCACTTTCTTCAATGTGTAATGCACGGCGTGGTGATCAATTTCAACAACACTGCCTGGGCTTGTCCTCTCCACTTCTGCTTTGAATGAATACAACAACTGAAAACTTTCATTCCAGTTACCATGGATAGATTCCAATGCTTTGTTTTTACCACTGAACACCCTCATGTATGGTAAATCTATCTTGAACTTGTCTTTCATGTTTTTCTGCAATTGGTTTGCACTCACTTGATGGTTTTCGGCCACCCATTTTTTTACTTCATCCGCCACCCATCTTGACTTGGCTCTGCTGATTGTTTGCTTCCTAAGGGTTGATTCTCTGCATGTGTGAGGAAAAGGGTTCACTTTTACCTGAACATTGGTGCTGCCATGCATTTTAGATGCGTGCATCCTCCATTGACAATCTTCAGACACACAACGCACGGTGTAGCGTCTTTTATCGCTCTTCTCAACTTTAAAGGCACGTTCTACCTTCATGCAGTACGTCACAAGTGCATTTCTACACTCAGCCATGGAAGAAAAAATGCAACCTTCTGCCATAAGAGGGTTCGCAGGGTTCCATTCAACAGGTGTCCAGTCTTCCTCTTCTTCATTGCCACTGTCAGACTCATATTGGATTTCAGCCCGAGGCGTCGGTCTTAAATTCCGAATAACATCAAGATATAGCCTCTCTTCATCATCCGCAGAAATGATGGCATCCTCCTCCACTTCAACATGAACCCTTCTCCCAGTGCCTACACTTGTCGAGCCACCGTCTGTCCAACTGCCGGCACAATCACATCATTTTGCAGCTTCACATGAAAATTCTCTGCCTCCTTATGCTTAGCAAACATGGTAGCAAGCTCTTCATCATTACTAATTTGGATCCAATCTTTTCCCCATCAAAGTATCTAAATTCCCACTTCATCATGCAAACCCAAGGATATGGGCTGCAAATTATCTCCCCAAATTGTCTGAAACTCCAGTTACAATCCATTGGGACCGAATAACTGAAACCTCCCTTGGTATTTCTTCTTACTGTCTGCATCGACGGTGTAGCGCTCCCTTCT